>CAKKXW010000140.1:17756-29385 GCA_920937365.1 Sphaerophoria rueppellii | reverse complement strand
GTTGTACCTAAAAACGAAAAAAAAAAAAAATTAATACTTATTCTTATTTAACGTTGCTTTATTGCGTACCTTTCCAAAAAACATACATTCAATTCCTAAACAAACATAAACAATTATAACATAATAACATGCAGGTATACTTATATAGATGAAATACATTCGTTGGTGTGTGACTGACTATTTATGTAAATATGAATTTTTAAAACGTTATTCTTCGAAAAAATAAAATTGGTGATGACAGTATAAAATCGGATGTCATATACTTTTCGCTCAACAAAAACTGTTAAAGTTACACTAGCTGCGGAGTAGGCTAAAATATGACAGTAGTGGTTAAAATAAAAAAGCTTCTTATTGCAAAATTTTTAAGTATAAATGTATTTATCAGTCAGTGTGTGGTTGCTTACATAAAGTAGATATATTCATATGGACGTACAATAATACAATATTAACAAATACAAACAAATCCTTAACTTACATACAAAAAACCTTTCCATGCGTTATTTCGTTGCAATTTATTCTTATTCATAATTAAAAAAAAAAAAAAAGCAAAAATCCATGTTGCTTGGTCATCTCATAAACGACATCAATTAATATAAAATCTTCAACCAAACAGCCTATTTTCTAAATAAAAAAGATACCTGTGTCTAAAATAAGTTATTCTGCTACTTCACTAAAGTCTAATTTTTATTTCTTTAATCATCTACTTCTACTCGTTCAGCATCGCTTCCTACCACTTCTTGTAAATGATGACAATGTAGCTGAAGACTCCAATGGATGTCGGATGATGATGCGAAGCGACGCTATAGTTCGTATAAAAGTACAAAAAAGAGGAAAAAAAAAACAAATAATAATTTCATTCAAGATTTGTGAGTGTTTTCATCTTTGTGGCTTTTAGTTTTGTTGAGTAGGCAAGTATCTAGATAATAAAATTGGTTTGGTAGTAACGACGAGACGACGAAAGATGATGTCGACAAGTCGATGATGTCGTATTTTTGTCATTATCTCTAATTTTAGTTGTCTGACCTTCAAGGAGTTATATTCCTGAAGTATGTCGCCTTTTTATGGTTCTTCTTGATAACATAGAATCCTTTTGGTTTGCCATTGCCGGCAAAGTACTTGTTGAAACTGTTTTTATTGACAGAATTCGCTGGTGCATAGTACGATGGGGATTTTCTTTTGAGGGATTTCTTTTCAGGCATATTATTTGATTTGCCAAATGACTTTTCGATTGTCTCATTTTCCCAGGGCTTCGACCAGGTTGGAGTGTTTTTGATGTCAATCAAGTCATCCTTGGAACGGTGCGTTGGGAATCGAGATTCGTTGGCGAGTAGTTTCTTGAGGACAGGCAGATTCCAATGGTATATGTGGCTTGGTTTGCCATTCGAAGCAAAGTTAAAGGAAACCTTGAAAGAATAAAAGTTGTACGTGTTTTTATTTATTTGGCAATAATTATTTTTACTATTTGTCATAAAAAAGAACATGATTGATGAGTAAACCCTAAATGTTTGAGGAGAGATACCCATTTGAATTTCGTAGAAGCATTCACCTAATGTACATATTTAAATTTTATTTGCTTGGGTCTGGACAATTCTTTTGAAACATTTTTGTTTTAGTTGGAGGCACTATACATTCCCAGCATACATTTGGCAACTGAGATTATCATTCTTGTGACAGCCTTTTAAGTATAATTTTTTTTTATTTATTAGCTGACCCTGCAGACATCGTACTGCATCAATCAATAATCCCTACCCTGCTACCACACTATCCACCACCGTTTACCAGTTACCTGCGTGTGCTATCCAGTACTACTATCCATATCCGATACCCCGTTACCACACTACCCGGTTACCCTGCTACGCTACCAACTAAAGGGTTTTCCAATAAGAGGTGCTATTTTGATATTCAAAGAAAAATGGCATTTTTTGAGATAAATGATCGGATGTTTTTTTTCATTATAAAGAGGAAAGTATGCCGTTAATAATGAAACACAACATCAGCCAAATGTCCGCCACGACCACGCCACGACCATATCCTTTTCATGAAATTTTCCATAACCAAATCGCAAAGTGGCTGCCCTATGTCCTCGATAGCCTCACAAATTCCATCTTTGAGGTCTTGAATCGACGCTGTGCTGTTGGACCTTATCTTTCACGAGGCCCCAAAGGAAGAAGTCGCAAGGTGTTAAATCACAAGATCTCGGTGGCTAATTGTGATCACCTCTTCGAGAGATAACACGCGGAAACTTTTCCGGTAAAAGATCGATGGTTTCAATGCTTGTGTGGCACGTAGCGCCGTCTTGTTAAAAGTAAACGTTGTCCAAATCAATACCATCCGATTCCGGCCATAAAAAATCATTAATCATCTCTCGATAGCGCAATCCATTGACCGTAACTATTGCTCCAGCCTCATTTTCGAAAAATTAAGGTCCAATGACCCCGCCGGACCATAAACCGCATCAAAGAGTCACGCGTTGAGGATGGAGAGGCTTTTCAACAATAACTCTTGGGTTTTCCGAGCCCCAGGTGCGACAGTTTTGCTTGTTGACGTAGCCACTGAGGTGGGAATGGGCATTTCATGCATTTCAAGGACCTAATCAGCAAAGACACGACGTTGTTGATGATCAGCCGACTTGAGTTCTTGTGTTAACTGAACTTTATAAGCCCCCAAGTCTTTATGCAAAATACAAGAATGACGTTTGTGGAATGCCTAATTCCAAAGAACGACGAGGAATGGACAAACATGGGTTTTCTTCAACACTTTGGGCTACAACAGCAATATTCTCAGTTGTTCTTGAGTGACGTGCACGGGTTTCATTCTTCACATCACTAACTTGTCCCAACAGCTCGAATTTGTCTACCAATTTCTGTATGGCGGTCCGACAAGGTGCTTCACGACGACCCAAAAATGTTTTAGTTTTACGAAACGTCTCTACCAAATTTTCATCATTTTTATAGTGAATTTCAATAATTTCGATGCGTTGTTGAAGCGTGTTTCGTTTAATTTTCATTAATGGCGTAGTTTCTACTTGTCAAATGACAGATTCAAAAGTGACAGCTACCGAAATAGCGGACTATTCAAAATAACACCTCTTATTGAAAAACCCTTTACTTCTACACGCTACCCGTTACACCATTGCCCTGAAACCCACTACCTATTAACCGCAACCCGCAACATTTCACCCTGCTACCCAATACCCACTACACCACCCGCTTTTCTGGTCATATCTTATGTCCATATTTTTTTTTTTATAAAAAATATTTAAAACTCATCTACGCCACTACCCAAACCTTCACTCAGAATTTGGTGCATCAATGTACAAACAATGAGTATTCCGAGTTCCTTTCGAAAACCAATTTTTAAATTTTCCAATTTTCCATAACCTCGTTTTAGTTAGAAAATAGAAGATGACATGAATCAAACCAATGAATCAAAACAATGAAATTTAACGTTTTCAGTCATTTTCCGAACAAAAATGATAGTCTATTATTTTCACAGGATTTCACAAATTAACCAGTCTATTCCTTGCAGTAAGCAGTTCAACAAAACAAAAGCAACAAATCTAAAAAATCTGACCTAGCAGTCTTCGTACTTTCTTGTTCGATAAAAATAAGACCTTAATTTTTGATAATGAAACCCTTCTTATGGTAACCAAACCCGGAACAACAACGGACTATGCATTGAGAGTTTGTACCTGTATTGTAAGAAAGAACACTCTACATTCCAGGTGGAACTCAGAAACTTGAATCTGTCCTTACTGCGATCCAGAAAATTCGATGGATAGGATTAGGGATAATGAAAAGGAAAAACTGCGACATTTATAACAGCTGTCATCAAAGAATGCATATATACAATATACACTACAAAACATCAGTATAATATGTGCACACGCCCCTACCAATGATGATGATGGATAGAGCCTTCGGAGCCTGTAGAGAGGAAGACATCTTTGGCGGATTAGTTGGAAAGCACAGCCTCCACGAAGTTACAACAGATAACGGCGTCTGATTAATCGACTTTGCTGCAGCTCCTAATACGGTGATAAGTAGCACTAGTTTTCCAAGGCGGAAGATCTACTCAGCTACCTGGCGGCGATCTCTGGATGGTCGAACCACCAACCAAATCGACCATGTGCTAATCGGCGCAGGGCACACATCTAACATCTTCAACGTTTGCAAATGTTTGCAAATGTTTGCAAGAAAGAAGTTCAACATCGGTTGCCTTGGCACTCCGGATAATTCCAGAGACTACAGTGAGCGCCTGAGTGAGCGAATTTCCCACGTCCTCCCAAATACCACAGATGTCAACACCTTGTAGAACCAATATCGCGAAATAATAAAAAAATGTACCCGAGACCACCATAGGTTGCCAGCCACCCCCGAAAAAGAACCTGTGGTATTGAAAAGAGAGACGGAAAATGCACGTTTGCAGATATTGCAACAGAAAACAAGAGCAGCAAGAGAAGAGTACCGAACCAAAAGGAGAAATGAGAAAAAGACCCTGCGAAGGAAGAAAAGAGCATCCGCTCAAAGATCTAGAAGAGTCTCGGGAAAAGAAACACACCCGGTGTTTCTTTAAAAGGTTGAAGCAATAAGCTTCTAGTTTCAGAACCGGAACACAGGATCTTCGAAACAGTGAAGGAAACCTAGTCACCGAAGCACAGAGAATTGTAGATGTTTTCAAGCAGCACTTCCAACAGCTGCTGAATGCGCAAAATGTTGAGCGCGCTAATGATGAAATAGAAGCAAGACCAGTGAATGAAGATGAAGACCCAGTCCCAGCCCCCAGTGCAGAAGAGGTAGAAAGAGCCATCCAAAAGCTAAAAAATAACAAGTCCGCCAGGTCGGATGGCATACCTGCGGAACTCTTTAAATATGGAGGAGGTGTTTTTATGAGCCGCATGCATCAAAAAAGTGTGGGAGGAAGAATGCATGCACTCACAAAGTGTCAACGTTGTTGAAAGCGCTCTCAATGTCCAGGAAGAGGAATCCAAACCAGAGTGTATTCTTTTTGCTCTAGGGAGTAGGTATTCGAAAAAAGCGCACAAAACAACAACAACGAAATTTATCGAATATTTGGGGTTCTGTTTCATTGTTTTGTTCGAAGAGGATCAATTTGGGATGTGAAAATAAACAAACTCGAGCGAATTTGATGCAGTGAAATGAAGTGTGCTTGTAGAATGAAATAGTCTCACCAAATCCCAAAGTTCGATGAGCTTGCATTTGGGCCTTATTCAATTTTTTCTTTGGGGCCTAATTTGGCAAGGCCGACATTGCCATCATAAATACAAAAAGACGAACTTCGTTTAATCAATTTGTTCAATTAGCTAGCGATAAAAGCACTTCAAATTAATTTGATTAATGGAATTATGGAATTCATGTTAAACTTTGTCGGTATTTCTAAAAATGTTAACACATGTATGGTCAATCAACGCAAACTATTTCCACTAATAGAGTACCTTCTTAAAACAAAAACAACAAAAAAGAAAACACTTAACATCTTTGCCAGCAAAAAACAGACCGCAGAACATAATTTGCATTTAGGTATGTTCGACGGGCACGAAATGCGCTCAGACATGGCAAAGTTATTCCCTCAAGAATGCCATTAGAATTATTTATGTATGGTTGCCAGCTATGAAATACTAAACCAGTAGAATTAATTAATTAATCGCCGATGTAGCGGGATTTAATTACAAAAAACGGTTTCTCTCACAAGGTAAACCTCCCACGTAATGGCTGTAATTTTTTGTTGTTGTTGTTGCGGCTTAGTGCAACAACAAAAAATCATGTCAAACTTCAAATTGTGTGCAATTTTTCTTATAAGGAGGTCAATATAGACTGCAAGTGTTTATATTATTTTTAACTTGTTTGCGACTATTTTATAGCTTTTTCTTGTTTTTTCTCATTAGATAAACAGTCAATTGGTATAAAAATACGTTTTTTTATGAGCTAAGCTTACGTTTAATAAAAGTAAAATTCATTAAAAAATATGTGTTTTTTTTGTATTCATTAGACGAAAAGTATAGTTGTTCAGGGTTGTTCAATTTGGGGACCATGTTTTTATAAAGCCTTGCATATGTATGACTAAAATGTGTCTTAACTTCTTTTTTTTTATAATAAACACACACTCAAGGGGTTTCTTATACCCTTTTTATGCCATAGACACAGTGAGTGCTTTAGGCAAGAGGGAAGGGATTGGAGAGGAGGTGCCGGTGTACATTGGTCTTAAATTCCTGAACACTACAATGATCGGGAAAGAAAGTACGGCTAAAGAACGATTCTCTTTACTTGAGCGTACGACCGAAACTGGGCTCGAGGGTAAACTGATGGGCATTCCTAGAAGCGCGGGTATTACGGTGGAATTGTTTAAGGGGTGGAATGCAACTGGCTATTTCACTAGAGCAATAACCATAGAAGTAACAATAGAACAAATAGAGACACGAAACGTTACGACGCCGACGGTGTTCCAATGGGGTGAATGAGTTAGTGATGTCTCTGTCACCAATCATTCTTACTGCTCTTTTATGTATACTATCCAAGAGGCTTAAGTATGTAGCTGGAGCACCAGCCCAAAGATGGGAATTGTGCTCAAGCTTTGGACGGATATAAGTCTTGTAGATAATAGCCAGATCTGACGGGTAGAAAAATTTCTTGCACCGTCTTAAGAAACCCAAACATCATGCGGCATTTTTGGCGACATGTGTATGTGTTCGGTCCACAAGAGGTGGTCAGTGATGCACATACCGAGAATCTTGAGATGTTCGGTCTCATTGATACAAGTGCTACTAATGGACAGTGGCAAGGGAGATATATCTCGCTTCAACGATACAAGACAGCATTGAGTTTTCGAAGCATTAAATTCTACAGGGTTTTTAATTCTGTTTAAGTCAGAGTTTAATGAGCTTATCATGTTTTGCCGTTGCAGTTGCACATCTGAAGAGGAGGGATGTGAATCTGGAAACGAATATGAGAAGCTAAGGGTACTATCGTCAGCGAAACAATGAATTGGATTAGAAGTAACAGACAAGAGATCATTAATAAAAATGATAAAGAGGGTCGGAGACAAAACGGAGCCCTGGGGCACACCAGCATTTATATGGTGTGTTTCAGACTTGAATCCATCCAATACAACGGTTCGAAAGAAAGTTTTTAATCCAACGAAGAAGGGATTTATCGATACCGAAAGCACACATCGATAAAAGAGCAAGATGGCAGACTTTATCAAATTCCTTTGAAAAATCAAGTGCAACAATCTTACTTTCTCCAAAACGATGTAAGCATTGTTCCACTGTTCGGTGAGATAAACCATCAAATAACCAGTGGACCTGTTGCTGCGAAAGCCGTACTGGCGGTCATTAAGAAGCTTCGAGATATTTCTTGAGCTGATAGTTTATCAGCGTTTCCATGACCCAAGAAAGACGGGACGTAAGTGCAATCAGACGATAATTGGAGGAAGAAGAAGATTCGCCTTTTTTTTTGGAATAGGCGTTTCTTAGGAAGTCAAAATTAAGCGCTTTGATGCTGCTTTTTCTTTTGTTATGGTTTTCGTTAGCCTCATTATATTTTCTGAAGCTGCAACAGAGTTAATAAAATTACCTTAAAAACTTTTTGTTCAAGATTTGATGAGAGATGGGCCAAAATTGGTGGGCATAGAGAGAGCTTCGAAAATTCATATTCTCTGTGGCCTAATGAAAATAAAACCTTACCACAACATATTTTTTTCCAAATTCCTTCTTTGTTTAAAGCAGGAAGACCGGGAAAAAATGAAGTAGTCAAGGAGCCATGTTCTTTGGATTAAGCCAACTTCACTCATGGATACGGTTTAAGGAATGAATCCCTAAAATTGCATATAGACTAGATGTCAAAGTGTGACAGGTTAGAGATCAAGTTAGCAAAAAAAATTGAAAACCAGAAGAAAACTAGTTCAAGGAATATTTAGAATAGGTTAAAAAAAACGTTTTGGTAGATATGCCAACTCAATAGTCTGGCAAACCCAATGACGGAAACACGGCAAGAAGACTTCTAAGAGATAAAGAAAAAACTGCCCAAATATAACAGGGATAGATAAAGATTTTATCACAAAGTTTTATATCATCCTAGAAACTCTTGGGTCTGTGTTTCCAATTGAAAGAGATGCCTCTGAGCTTTGCAAAGGAACGAGGGAACTATTCCTTAAAAATATGCCTGGCATTTTATGTACACTAGTACATAAGGTCTTGTTGCATGGAATAGAAATAAGTTCTACTAGTACGCGTCGAGTTGGACAATTTTCAGAAGAAATGCAAGAGTCAAGAAACAACGAAAACAGAAGGTAAAGGGAACTGCTTACGAAAAAAATATGACGTGTGATACAAATACTGACCTCTCAAATCGATTACTTATTTCCATTCCAAACAAGTCTAAGATGCTTTCCTAGAAGTAACAAAAGTGATATGGAACATAGAGTCTTGAAACTTTTGGATATACCAAATAATTAAAAAACCATACAACAAGCTGTTTTTCACGTGTTAATTTGTCTCAAAATTTGTAGGTATATCTTAAAAAACTTTGTTGTTTTTCATTCTGTGAACAATTTCAATAAATAAAAAACAAATAACCCGAACGAAAACAGTTATTTGTGAGAGCTAATAATTAAATCCCACTAAATCATCGATTTGTCACACTGTGTGGGGAGGGGGGGGGGGGGGGTTGGGAGATCAGGCTTATCATTTAATTGGCATGTCGAAAGTAGAATGTATGGTATGGAAGTTAGAATAGTCTTCTAAGAATGTGTTAATTCTTTTAGCAACACTAGATTAACTTCGAGAAAAATATAGACACGCATTTTCAGAATTTACGTTTTCAGCTATTCTGGCAACCATAAATGTAGTTCTCGCGTTTAAAAAGAATTGCCTGATTCTAAACATGTTTGATGAATTAAGTAAGATCTTACCTTTTTCCCGTTACCCTGATCCAGAGCGTTGTTTTTTGCACCCGAGGAGGCAGCGGAGGAAGTCGATCCAGTACCTACTCCTGCCTTTGGGCCGGTATAATAGTATAGGTTGGGTGGCAGCTTAATGATGAACATGTGTGAATCATCGGGCGATGCATGACGGCGCGACTCCACGGCCAGACGTTTCCGGTTGTGGCTGTTCGGAGCTCGAACCTTTGCCAAACCTAATTTGCTATGCGCGGGAGAGAGGACGCACAAAAAATAAAGTATTAAAACGCATGTGTTAGATTAAAGCAGACCATCAACGTAAGCCAACATTGTCGGCGCACAATTGAGTTGCAAACGCAAAAGAATGCAGTAAACAAAAATGCACCGACTATTGCGAGCGGAGCAAAAAAAAAACAAATTGCCGATGTTAAGGCTTAGGTTGAGGCTGAGACTGAGACTCCAAACTTACTTAAGTAATTTCTTATTCAGTATGTGTGGACTTTTATCCGATTTTATGGTCTTCTTGGGCATAGAAGCTGGTGGCCCCCAGTTGGCGATGGCTTTGGGATGGTCGTTTTCAGGAAAGGAAGATGGTAATAAACTTGTTTTACTGCCGTTATCGTTGGTGGTTGATTCATAAGCGAATACGCTGGCACATACAACGCTGAGTAAGCTGTGGATAAAAATAAACACAAAATTTGTTTGACGTTAGTTTAAGGTACTTTTATGTTGAAAAAAGTTTTTATTTTTACATAGTTGATTGTAAACCGTTCAATTTGTCGGCAATATGAAATAAATCAGTTGTTTTAATGGTGATAAAAATTAAATGGGTTCATAAATCGATGATTATCATTTTAACATTCCCTCATTAAAGTATCGAAACAAAGAGGTTATATGCTCCTTATAATTGTTTACAATTATTGGATAATGGGTTACGGCTTACGGCCCATTAGCCGAATCATTATATGAGTCGTTAAGTTCTGCAAATGCGAACCAAACAGTGACATTCATTTATTTGAAAACAACTTAACGACTCAAGTATCGATTAAGCAAATGGCATGACATGGTAATAAAAATATTGCAATGATTTGTTCTCACAATGAAAAATAGACTAGTAGGTACCTATAGGCCCAGCTTATCACTTTAGCAGCCAAAGCTTTAGTGACGAGGTGGCCGAGTGGTTAAGGCGTTGGACTGCTAATCCAATGTGCTCTGCACGCGTGGGTTCGAATCCCATCCTCGTCGATTTTTTTTTCGTTGCACAAGTATTTTGAAAAATTTTGTTCAAGATGTCAAAAATTATGATTTTGGCTGTGGAGTATATTTGGATTCAATGTTCTAGTCTCTAATCGTTGAAAATCATAAGTTATTGGAATATATGTAGTTTTGATCATTTTGATTCTGCATGAATAACGTAAACCGCTCTACAGGCCAATACCATAACTTCGCAGGCCGCAGCTTTTAAAATAAAAAAAGCTTTTTTCTCCTCAATACAGCTATTAGCAATACTTACTATAGTGCATTCAAGAAAAAATGTCACTGAAGGCCTCATGGGAGAGCTTTTTTTAAGCAGAGCTGCCTGCTCCCAAATTACAAGCGCGCCGGCACCGATTTATTTTCCCTAAGACGTTGAACATCCCTCCACGGCCATTCATGTTGCATGCTGAAAGCATACTGAAATTACTGATCGTATTCTTTTTTCTACTCTCAATCTCAATCTCAATCAGCGCTGCCACCCTTGTAATGATAAAGCGCAGTATATTTTGTAAAAAAACGCAGTAGATTTCATCTGAGCGCAGTAGATTTTATGAAAACAAAACTTTTATTTCAATAAACAGCTATCATAATTTCAATTCAATAAAAAGAGTTTTAGTGCTGAGGTTATGTCTGTTGCCAGTTTTCACCAAGTTGACCAGTGAAAACTTTCGCAGAGCAGCTGTCCTGCTATGAGGCAACGATCAAAGAAGAAGCATACATTTTGCCAGCTCTGCCAAAATGGGAAAATGGGAACTCTTCAAGAACTGGCAAGATTGAAGTTAAACTGCCACCAACTATTTCACTTACATCTAAATATTTAAGGAGTTGTAACTTTTTGTCACTGAAATCAAAACGTTTTACTATTTTTATTTCTACGATATTATTTTCAGAATAATCATTTATGTCAGTAGTGAAAATTGTTGGAACTGAATACCAAAGAACATATTAGAAAGTGGCACATAAAGGGAAGAATCTTCAAAATTAACATTTGAGTTGTTCACCTCATGTTTTCTTAAATGTTTTAGTACTTCGAAATACAAACTGTTTATTGCTTTAAAAACCAAATGAATTTAAGTTGATTCGCTTTGGAAAATCTCGTACTATTATTTATTGAATTTAAAATGTAGGACAAAAAAAGCAGATACAACTTATTTTTGGCATTCGTAATGAAACTAGATATTTCAGTTGAAGAATTTGGATTTTCAAATGCTTCTAAGTTAAAATAATATTGTAATGTCTGCCATTGTTGTAGTAGGCGATTGAGAACATTTCCATTGAAAGCCAACGAGTGGATCAAAGTAATGCTTACGGTTTTTATTCAACATAGACGAAAAAAACAGGATGTAAAATTTAAGTTATTTATTATCATGCTCTAAAAGGTTTCGCTTAGTTGAATTTAAGTAAACCAAAAATTTCGTTATTTGTCAAACATAAAGCTTCATGATTTTGTAAATTT
>CAKKXW010000139.1:0-12281 GCA_920937365.1 Sphaerophoria rueppellii | reverse complement strand
AGCTGACATCGGCTGGTCATAACTACGTTGTTTTTAATTCTATCAGATTCTCGGCGACTTCTGGCTGGATGTGGGTAGACAATTGGCCGACTTTGAAAAAGAATACTTTAAATCAAACTTTTGTATATACTTATACTATCGAACGGATTGCTTTTCACACGGTCCGATATAATTTAAACCCCCTCCTGGCTAAACGGGGGGAATAGGCCCCCCTCTCCCATACAATTTTTTTCTTGTCTCAAGCCCACTTACACATATGGCTATAAGGCACAACGTTTTATTTTAACATATGGGTGAAGGAGAAGTTAGTAATTGATTAAAATATAAAGTCAAATTTAATATAGCCTGGCACACTTTTCGTTAGGCAAGCTATCATATTCATATATGTTTTCAAACTAAATTTCATAAGAAAAAGTTTCAGCCGGTTAACAGATGGGTGTAGGTCGGTCTTCAGCGGCTCTTAGACTATCTTAATTTTTGTTGCATCAATACTGGTCGGCTACAGTCGAAGGAAGAGTAAAATCATTTACATTCATTTCACATGATTTTGTCAAGTCCAAAAAATCACGTTTTCGTCAAAATGTTTGAATTAAAGTTATGGTTTATTAAAATAGAAGAGTTGAAGTCTTAAATTAAGGTTTTCGTCAATTAAAGAACACTCCAAATCTTTAATTACCTACATAATATGTATGTATATTGTTTGTTTTCTTTTCAACCTTTTCTATCTACATTCGTAGAATTTCGTTTTGATATTTTAGGAGATGAAGGGTAACGGTATCAGTCTCCGAACAGACACCAGTGTCCGGACAGAACCCAGTGTCGGGACGATTTTGCACATAATGATCGAATGTATAATGGAATAGTTATGGGTCTATTAAATAGCAACTAGCCCAGCTACTGCTATTTTGCTGTTTTTTAGCAAAAAAAAAAATAGTAGCAGGCCTTAGAAAAATATATTGAGGATAGTTGATTTTGTGAGATCCTGTAATCAAATGGACTTTGTTTCATTGAAAATATAATGAACTTACAATAACTAAGGACAAAAGTTGAGTTTATGGTTTTTTTATTCGATTTTTTAAGTGTCCGGAAAACTGGTACAAAAAAATAACGAAAATCTAGTCTCCGGACAGCTCCAAGATTTTATTATATAATTTTTCCTATGTTCAAAATCTTTTTGAAACAGTTTATTTCCTTGTCAAAAGTACTTATTTGTATCCAGGGGCCCTATTCTTGAAACCATGCGAAAATTTTCGCATACGAAAATTATCGCATACAGAATCTCGTATGCGAAAGCAGAGTCGTATTATTGAACAAAATTGACTCGTATACTACTTTGTGTATGTGATGAATTCCGTATACGACATGGCAACGCGTTGTCAAAATTAAGAGTCCATTTCTCTCCCTCCCACTTAAGGGCAAGAAAAAGGAAAACAAATCAATTCATTTGACACAGTTTGACAATCATGCTATCATAGTGTGTTATTACACTCAGACGTTTTTAGGAAGACGCAAATAAGTGCGAAAGAAAAAGTAGGTGAAATACTTTAAAAAGTCTCAACCCCCACAATTGTGTGTTCAAGATTTTCGGACGTTTTTTGACGTTTATCCCGTTTTTCTTTGTTTCTTTGAGTTGCTTTATTTCAATTTCATGTGTTCTACAGTAAACAAGGATTCAATTCAATAGAGAGCTTATTATTTTATATTATTAAATAATTTTCACTCTTTGAGTTTGTGTATAAGAACAAAACAATGATTTTCTTTTGTATTTTTTTTTTAACATCCGACGCGGCAGCAATTATTTTGTAAAAGAAAGCGGAGCGGGTGCCACACAAAAGAATGAAGTTTAAAAGGAAAACCAACCATATTTAAATTTTTTGAATTCCTCGATAAGATTTCGCTAAACAAATTCAGCCACAAACCAGGCAAACTTTTCAAATTCAGTATCAACGTACAATTCTCGTATACGACGTTTGACAGCATTCGAAAAGAGTTCAAGAATACTATTTTTGATCTCGTATACGAAAATGTATGCGATATTTTATTTTGTTGATTCAAGAATAGGGCCCCAGAATAAAAAATTCCGCTGTCCATCTGAAGGATTAGAAAATAGAAATGAAAAAAAAACTTCAAAAATTATATTATTACTATTTATTCTCTGTCACACAAACATAGTATTTTGAATTCGATGTGGTGTAAATCGATCGTGCAATATCTACAGCTGAAGGGATTATTTTCATTTTTACCGAAACCTGAACATGATATGTAATTATAAACCCAGTTTCTTCCCCCCACCACCACTCTTCTTTTTATTTGAGGACGACGTAAGTTAAGCCTTTCACGACATTAGATTAAGGAAATTAGGTGTTAGGCAGGCAGCAATCAAGTACGACGAAGGTTCAAAATCGTCCGGAGACTAGTCCCGATTTTGTTTTTTATATATTAGGTCTAAAATAATAATAAAAATGTAATATTTTTTTAAAATTTATTATTTACAAAAAGTCATCTGGCCGGAGACTGGTAACGTTACCCTACCTACTGTTAAACATTCTTCGGCTGAATGAAAACATTCAACAGACATTTTTAAGCACATATACACTCAAAATTTAAAGTCCACATTCATTTTTTGAAAGAAAACTAAATACAAGCACCGAAAAATTCACTATAAAAATGGTGAAAATTTGGCAGAGACGGTCGTAAAACTAAAACATTTTTGGGTCGTCATGAAGTCCCTTGTCGGACCGCAATACAGAAATTGGTGGACGAATTCGAGCTGTTGGGACAAGTTACTGATGTGAAGAATAATACCCGTGCACGTCACTCAAGAACAACTGTTGTAGCCCAAAGTATTGAAAAAAAAACCTGGGTTTGTCGATTCTCCGTCATTTTTTGGAACTATGCATTCCAAAAACGACATTACACCGTATTTTGCATAAAGACTTGGGTCTTAAGGCTTGTTAAGTTCAGTTAACAGAAGCACGCAAGGAGGTTGATCATCAACAACGTCGTGTCTTTGCTGATTGGGTCCTTGAAATGCATGAAAATGATCCGGAATTTCATCGGAAAATCATCTTGGCTAATGAGGCCCATTTCCACCTCGGAGGCTACGTCAACAAGCAAAACTGTCCCATCTGGGGCTCGGAAAACCCAAGAGTTATTGTTGAAAAGCCTCTCCATCCTCAACGCGTGACTGTTTGGTGCGGTTTATGGTCCGGCGGGGTCATTGGACCTTACTTTTTCGAAAATGAGGCTGGAGCAACACTTACGGTCAATGGATTGCGCTATCGAGAGATGATTGATTATTTTTTATGGCCGTAATTGGATAATATTGATATGGACAATGCAACGTTTACTTTCAACAAGACGGTGCTACGTGCCACACAAGCAAGGAAACCATCCATCTTTTACGGGAAAAGTTTCCGGACCGTGTTATCTCTCGAAGAGGTGATCACAATTGGCCACCGAGATCTTGTGATTTAACACCTTGTGACTTCTTCCTTTGGGACCACTTGAAAGATAAGGTCTACGCCAACAGTCCAGCGTCCATTCAAGACCTTAAAGATGGAATTCGTGAGGCTATCGAGGACATAGGGCAGCCACTTTGCAATTTGCATGGAAAGAAATGAAAAATCAGTAATCACGAATTTCCATGTCGTAAATTATGAAAACATTTTTCTTGTAAATCATCCCCCTTTTTTCGTAAAATGAGAGTCAAAATTGTAATTCAATCTTTATTCTGTCTAAATTTACGAAACTGTATAATTTGAGAATTACGAAACAATGTCATGATTTTAGATTTCCATTGTTAGCACAATTTACAAATTTTGTATTCGTAATTTTAAACATTTGGTTTAAAACATTTGGTATTTAAACATTTGATATAAATTGTACGACTAAATAATTCTGATTTACAAAATTAAAGATCGAGATTTATGATCTCAATATTCTAAAAACAAAGCTCTTGAAGCTAAATGAACGAATTGATCTAAGACAATCGTAGTTTACGAAAATATTTAGTAAATTTGGCTTCTGAATTATAAATGCTTTTTTTGATTGTGATTCAAAAGTGTAGAATCACGAACTTGAGTCGTAATTCTTGACAAACCAAATGTTAATTTACAACTGGCTGATCGTAAATTATGCTTCTGAATCATAAATGCTTTTTTTTGTTGCAATTCAAAAGTGTAGAATTACAACTTTTGAGTCGTAATGTCTTCATTTTCCTCTTTTTCGTAACTTACAAACACGAAATCGTAATATTTGAATTCCCAATCCAAGGTCCATAACTTGATTCATTTTTCGTCATTTACCGCTTGTTTTTCTTGATTTGATCTTCGATTTCTTTCTGTGTGCCTATGGAAAATTTCATGAAAAAGATATGGTCCAGGAAGCGTGGTCGTGGCGGCTATTCGGCTGATGTTGTGTTCCATTATTAACGGCATACCTTTTTCTTTATAATGAAGTAAACATCTAGTCATTTATCTCAAAATATGTTATTTTTCTTTGAATATCAAAATAACACCTCTTATTGGAAAACCCTTTACTTTGTTTTGGAGGGATTTCCGAACAGCTACAAACTCTAAATAGGATAGAACCTCTTAGCCTTTATTACGCTGTTATCAGGGACACATATTTCGGGTGCTGTGTTTTTTTGCTTTATGTATTTTAAAACAAAATCTTGTACAAGCCTTATCATTTTACCATCATCTATTTTAAAAGACCACAACAGTCTGTAAGCATATTTTCTGTTGATAAGGAAAATGATGCCGACTCTCATATTTTTTTGAAACACCTTGTATCTTCCTACTCAGCAATAAACCAATACCATCAGCAAACACTTCGCCAAACAAGAAAAAGTACACTTACTTGAAGCACTTAAAAACAAAAAGAGAGTCCGAACAAAACAAACCAAAATAACTTTACGAGCATACACACATTTTCCCAAAGAAAGATCGCTCATTCCACAAGAGCATAAAAGTCGGGCCCCTTTTTTCTATCCAATGATAGCAGTTTCAAGCTTCAGCAGCTGTTGGCAAACAGCAAATAATCATGATTCGAAAATTTAATAAAAAAAAAAACCACCACACAACTGTGAGTCAGTTTAACAGTGCAGACAGAAAAGTTTGTTAATTTAACCTTTACCTGATATTCGTCACGCACGGCACACATTTCGCATGTTGATGGTGTGGTTTCACCATTTAGTATCGACAAATTCTCTGAAAGGAAACTGAGCATGCAATACTTGCATCATCGGAAGCGGCTTCATACAATGAAATACAATTGTAGAGGCCAGGTGAGTTTAAAAGAAAAACAGAATAAACGGTTGAATGGTTGTAGGAAAGCAAAGCCACCGTCTGGCGGTGTTAAGAAACAGACCTGGAATAATCTGAAATGGCGCCCAACAAAGTTGTTTCTTTTTAATGCACAGGAATATGTTTCAAGGGAACACAATAGATGAAAAAAACGGAGAGATTAGTGTTCATCCATACCCTATGTTATGTGTCGTCTATGGTTGTCTATTAGAGGGCCCTGCCATCTCTTATAATTTGCGCTCCAATATAAACCAGCCATGTTGTGAGAGACTGTCCATCTGTTAAACATATCTATGCAAAAGAGATACCTTCCAATCTTCCATCCATCAAAAATCGTCTTTCTGTTCTGTCACTCAGCTTCAAAATTCATTCACGAATTTCAGTAGATTGAAAGATCCGACAAAAATGTTCAATGTGCCCATAAGAAAGACTTAAGTGTTCCTAATTGTTGTTGGTGTTTTGTATTCTATAGTCTATACTATCTATAAAGAGATTTGAGAATTTATAAAACCTAGTGAGGTAGACCGCTTGGGTTTAGTTCAGTTCGGAATTTGAAACGGTTCAGATCGTTTATCGGTTTGCCTTCCTTTAGGATCGTTTAGAATTTGTTGCGTTGTTTGTCGAGGAATTTGTTAAACAAAAAAGATTGTGTGTTCGAAGTGAAATTTTTCATTTAAATTGTTTAAGAAAAAAAAAAAAAAATTAAAAATTTAATATGCCACCAACTGGAATTGTTGTGGAAGAGCAAAGCTCTAGAAATCATTGTGAAACCGCTAATGGCTGCAAGTGCAAAGACAAAACCGAAGATATCACCGACTTTTGTGACGAAGACAGTTGCGTTCATAAATTGACAAGGTATATAGATCTACATCTACATGGGTATTGATTTTTTTATCGATTTGGTTGTTTATGCTGTACGAGATCGTATGTATGTACGTTTGTACTTGTAAGGTAGTCAGTTTCGTGAACTTGCTGTTGGCACTTTTTGTTTCCGGTTAAATCGAGATACAGAATTGCAACGAAATTTCAAGTTCAACCGCAACACATCTACGCAAAATAGATAAAATACTTTCATTTATTGATATTGAGAGAAGGAGTTGTGCGAGGACAGGATAGGGGCTTTGAATAGAGGAAAAAATGCATACTTAACAATTTGTTTAGGTATGGTCTGTTTGGAAGGCTATTAACTGAAGTTGTGAAAGACAATCTTATAGAATCTTAAACTTTTTTAATTACCTACTTAAAGGTTCTGAAAGAAATAACGAGTCTTGTGTTCGTAAAAAAGAGCAGTGACACTGATGACGAATGAACTAATGCAATTCGTCGATATATTTCATATTACTCCAAACTCGACATTCTCGGTATGTGCATCACTGACAACCTCTTGTGGTCCGAGCACATACGCGATTTCGCCAAAAATGCCGCAAGATGTTTGGGTTTCTTAAGACGGTGCAAGAAATTTTTCTCCCCGTCTGATCTGGCTATTATCTATAAAACCTATATCTGTCCAAAGCTTGAGTACAATTCACATCTCTGGGCTGGTGATCCAGCTACTTACTTAAGCCTCTTGGATAGAATTAAAAAAAGAGCTGTAAGAATGATTGGTGATAGAGAGATCACTGATGCATTCACCACTTTAGACCACCGTCGTAACGTTTCGTGTCTCTCTCTGTTTTATCGTTACTTCTACGGTAAGTGCTCTAGAGAAATAGCCAGTTGCATTCCACCCCTTAAACAATTCAACCGTAACACCCGCGCTTCCAGGAATGCCCATCAGTTTAACCTCGGGCCCAACTTCGGACGTTCTCTCAAGTATAGAGAATCATTTTTTAGCCGTACTACGCGAATGTGGAACTCTCTTCCACACTCTGTTTTTCCCGATCATTGCAATGTTCAGGAATTTAAAACCAATGTACACCGGCACCTCTTCTCTAACCCCTTCCTTCTTTCCTAAAGTACTCACTGCGCCTATGACATAAAAAGGGTATAAAAACCCCTTGAGTGTGTGCTCATTATAAAAAAAAAAAACAAAAAAACAATGGAAGGGTCTTTGTCAATAAAAAAACCTTCTCCCATTTTTTGTTGCAGTTCGTTTTTGGTTTTAAATAACAGCTTTTACTTAGGAACACTTTAAAAAACAATAAAATTATCGCTCCAGAACTATTCCCCGCATTGAACAATTGTTTTCAGTTGGCATCAATATTTTTGTTACTTTCCTTACATACTTAAGGTGGCGTTACAGTCCGTTTAGGACTTGGGCCTCAACAAATTGTTTCCGCTAGCCAGCTCGTTCTCTTTCACTTGGGTGCGTCACCTGATTTGCAGCCTTCCTGCACTCCTACGGCTCTCGGGACTAGTGTCGAAATCTTTCCGGGCTGGAGCATTGGTGGCCATCCGCTCTATTATATCAAGCCATCTGAATGCTTTGACCTTGGCTTTTCTGGCTATAGGTTTGCTACGTTGCACAATCCTTAAAGCTCGCTTTTGAACCGTTTTCTCCATTCTCCATCAATGCAATGCTTCTGACATACAGAAAGACTGGGATGTTGAGGGTTTTGTAAAGTTTTACTTTAGTAAAATATCTGTCTCAATTCTCACAAAGGAGCCATTCACATCACGCTGTGTTCTTCTCATTTTGTCAATATTTATCGCCGAGAAGTTGCACAGACTTTTGGAAGATAGTGCCTCTAGTATTGACGATGCAGTTTTGCACTCTCTTCTCAAGAACGATGTTAAAGAAATCGCATAACAGTGCATCGATTTGTCTGAATTCTTTTTTGACATCGAAAGATTCCGTAAGCTCGTTGCCAACCTTGAAAGCGAAACATGAGCTCTCCATCGTCATTTTGTACAAGCGAACGAGCTTGGCAGGGATGCCAAAACTAGACATTCATCGGGCATGCATTCCTCTGACCATATCTTACAGATGATTTGGTGCATGCTCCTACCTAGCTCGTCGCCTGCTGCTTTGACAGGTCAGCAGCTAAACCAAATGCTCCAGCGGCTTTGTTGGATTTCAGCCGTTGTATTGCCGTTTTTACTTCTTCAAGGTCGGGTTCACGAAATTGTTGGCTATTATCGTGTCCGATGAAAAGCTCCTGTCTAACGGCGCGGCGCGGTGTTATGTTCGTCGTCGCCGTTATACAGTCTACAGGAGTGGTCTGTCCATTCGGCTCCTCGGAAAAGTTGAACATCTAGAATGCTAGACAAGTGCCTTCCATCAGCGATCGCAATTTGATTAATCAACCGTCAATTGATCAGCAGATCTTCATGTTCCTTTATGGATGTTGAGATATGAGAACCATGTGCTTGCTAATTTCAACATTTCGCCCCGCAGCAAAATCGATCAGCCTGAATCCGTTGTCGGACTTGGTATCGTGCAGGCTGTGCTTTCCACCAAAGATGTCCTCTTTTCCCAGCTTTGCGTTAAAATCACCGAGGACAATTGTAATGTCACAGCTAGGACATTGCTCATATTCATTCATGTGTTTTGTCGAGGAGCTCGTAGAACTCGTCTTTGTCATATAAGGCTAATGTTGTCGAATTAAGACTTAATTCGGATCGTCGTGATGCGTTCGTTTAAACATTTGAAGCTTAAGACTTTTTGCCTGAGTCTGCTTCCCACGACGAATCTGCATCCAAAGAGCCACTGTTGTTGCTGTCGATAACAATAACCATAGTAGATGCCCGGTCCATCTCCTCGAATTTTCTGGATAGCGGTAATGCCTGCTTTGTAGCAGTTGCGGGTCTCCGCTAATTGTTCAACAGCACGCGTTCTATTAAGGGACTTAATATTCAATGTGCATATGCGAAATTCATTGTCATTAATACATTTGCTTGGGTCGTCATCAGTGTATTCTTCCGTTTCCGGGGCCTGTTGCCCAGGGCCAGGGCCTGGGAGTCAAATAAGTTGAGGTAGCCCGTAAAGTTGTTCACCAAGTAGCTCGACCTAACTGGAAGCGAAGACGCTACCGTCGATTCAAAAAAGAAATTCATTCGCTGGCGTCCCACGATGGGAGTGCCTTGTGGGGTAAGTAGAAGTAACAACCTACTCCGCTTCGACCTGTCGACCATCTGAGGCCCTTCTGCGGAATTGAGTTTTGCGATCGCATAGCTCTAAGCTTGATAGAAGTAGTCTCCGTAAGTCGCTCGGCCACGTCAAGGAGCGAGGAGGAATCCCCTGTTCAGGATCTTTTGATCAACGTTATTTTTTGAACGGTTTACACAACACTGATATTTCAAACCTTGAGAGTAAGATGTTTTAACGCACCTCTGCTTGAACTGTGTTCACTAATGTTTTTCCACTAGGAAGATCCTCAATAGTAAGGTGCAATTACTCCTTACAGGGTATTGAGAACACAAAGCTCCCTTTGTAGGAAGGACGAATCCTCGCCCGAACTGGGCTTTAAAGTTCTTTATATTTTACAGGAAAATGATATTCGTGCCCGCTTGATTTGTTCCTTTGACTTACTGTTGAATGTTTTACTTCTTGTATTGGAATTTTTTTTATAATAAGACCCTCAAGTTCAGGCAACTTTAAGACTTTTCGTGCCATTGAATGTTGAAAGATTTACCCTCATCCTGTTAACGATAAGAGACCACAACAGAAAAGGACAGCTTATCAATCTGCATCATCTTTGAACTTGTTTGTTATGATTAAGTTTGCACAAGACCTACGGAACTTTGTACAAAATTCTGATTATGCGAAAACCAACAACTTTGAACGTGACTTCTTAGAATCTGCTGTAATATTTGCAATAAAAAAAGGAAAAACCTTCTTTTCAAAAGTCCCGCATTAAAAGCAACCAAAATTAATTTGAATAATGAGTTAGGGCAGGGGTAAGGGCACACACAAAGTGGGTACCTCATTTATTCAACAGGATTTACTTTCCGCCGCAGAAGCAAACATTGCAGCAAAGCATACATTGACAAAGCTCAGTTAAACAAAACCAACATACGTGAAAAGAAAAACATAACATTACGCTGAAGTGGCGGCATGGAAAATTTCATATTTGGAGGACAAATGCAAATTTTTTGCATACGGTCAGCATTTTTTTGCTCCCTGTTCCCTCTTCCCTGTTCACACTTTGTATTTAAAATGAAGCGAATTGTGTGTGTTAATCCAATAAAAGACATCTTTGGAAATTCAATTTGAAACATTCTTTTGAAAATCTCATAGACTGACTCAGCAGTCAGCAATTGAATGATATGCCTATCTTCACTCAAGGGGGCTGGCTGTTGAAATCTTCATTAAGCTATTCAGAGCAGCAGCGAGCGGTGTGAACTGAACAGTAAGCATATCAAAGGAATTAAAGAGATTGAAAAGAAGAAACAGAAAAACCTCATTAGTATTTGAGAAGCTGAATAAGAGTGTAATCAAAATAAAGATTAAGATTACGCTGAGGAAAAATCCATTCTGCGAAAATCCTAATGTTTTTCCTTAAAATTGAAATGAAGGACTTTAATTTTGTTTCGATTTTGAAGTGAGAATGAGGATTTCTTAGAATTTTTCGAAATAGAAGTTTGCATTTCCCACATCTCATCATTGTTGTTGTGATTCAAATTAATTGTTTCATTTGTGTTTTTTTTTCTTTCAGATATTCCGATGGATGCATCAAGCTTAGAAACCCCCATATTGAACTTATGGATCAAGATATTTTGTATCATTTGGCTTTGGGGAGTGAAAGTCATGATCTCTATGAAATGTTCCACGATGTTAAGGTTAGTAGAATATCTGGTTCTCAGTAACAAACGGCTCCGTCCAAGTCGTTCCGTTCATTATACAGAGTTATCCATTTTAAGGTTTCAAAAGTTAACATAAATAAAACATATATACGTTTTTTCATGATATTTCTTTTTTATAATCAAGTTTGACACTATGCGTGAACACTAAATCATTAAAATTACCACCATGCGAATTGTTGCAAGCATTGATTCTTTTGAGGTAATTTTCGACCACTTTTTGACACACATTGGGCGGTATTTCAGCCATAACTTGACGAATGTTGGTTTTTAAGAGCTCATGAATTGATTTTTCTGCATAAACACGGTCTTTCGCGTAGCCCCACAAAAAAAAAGTCCAGCGGTGTCAATTCGCAAGATCTTGGTGGTGATATCGCCAAGGCGAGGAAAGGTCTGTTGCAATTTTTTTTTTTTTTTTTTTATAATTTGCACCCACTTAAGGGATTTTTTATACCCTTTTTATGCCAGAGACACAGTGAGTGCATTAGGAAGAAGGGAAGGGGTTGGAAAGGAGATGTCAGTGTGCATTGGTCTTAAATTCTTGAACATTGTAGTGACTGGGAAAAACAGAGTGTGGAAGAGAGTTCCACATTCGCGTAGTACGGCTAAAGAATGATTCCCTATACTTGAGAGTACGTCCGAAGTTGGGCTCGAGGGTAAACTAATGGGCATTCCTAGAAGCGCGAGTATTACGGGCGAATTGTTTGAGGGGAGGAATGCAACTGGCTATTTCACTAGAGCAATTTCCGTAAAAGTAGCGATAAAACAAGGAGAGACACGCTACGTTACGACGGTGGTCTAAAGTGGTGAATGCGTCGTTGATCTCTCTATCACCAATCATTCTTACAGCTCTTTTTTGAATTCCATCCAAGAGGCTTAAGTAAGTAGCTGGAGCACCAGCCCAAAGATGTGAATTGTACTCAAGCTTTGGACGGATATAGGTTTTATAGATAATAGCCAGATCAGACGGGGAGAAAAATTTCTTGCACCGTCTTAAGAAAATCAAACATCTTGCGGCATTTTTGGCGACATCGCGTATGTGCTCGGACCACAAGAGGTGATCAGTGATGCACATACCGAGTATCTCGAGATGTTCGGTCTCATTGATGCAAGTGCCACATGGACAGTGGCAGGGGGGGTATATCTCGCTTCAACGATACCAGACAGCATTGAGTTTTCGAAGCATTAAACTCTACACGGTTCTTAATTCCCCATTGGACAATGCTGTTT
>CAKKXW010000138.1:30142-53265 GCA_920937365.1 Sphaerophoria rueppellii | reverse complement strand
GTGCCGCATGACGCTTAACAATATGCAGTGCAGTGTGCTAATGGGTAACAGCTCATCCGAGTTATTCCAAACATGCGCAGGGTTTAGACAAGGAGATGCGTCGGTATGTGACTTCTTCAACATAGTCCTGGAAAAGATAGTGCGCAAGGCAGGTGTGAGCACGGAAAACACTATCTTCAACAAGTCCACCCAGCTCCTAGGCTATGCGGACGACATTGACATCATCGGTCGATCCAAGAGAGCTGTGCTTGAGGCCCTTACAGCGATTGAAGAACAGGCGAAACTCGTTGGTCTTGAAGTGAATGAGGACAAAACAAAGTAAATGCTATCAACAAACAAAGCAACATCTGTCCACCGCCTAGACAAAACGTCACTGTTGGTAGCAGCAATTTCGAAGTAGTTAAGGAGTTCACCTACCTTGGAACAAACATCAATCCCACAAATGACACCTTAGTGGAGATCCGAAGAAGAATTACCATAGCGATCCGCTGCTGCTTCTGGTTGGGCAAACAACTGGTTCAAAACTCATCACTCGAAAGACAAAGTGTCTGCTATACAAAACTTTTTACCAGTCCAACTCTACGGCGCCGAGTGCTGGACGATAAGTAAAAAAGGGGTAATGATACTGGGCACTTTCGAGAGAAAAATTCTTCGACGAATTTTCGGTTACATATGCGACGTGGCGAATGGAGAAGAAGGTTCAACCGAGAACTGTATGAGATGTACCAAGATGTGGATGTAGTCCAGAAGACCAAGAAAAGACTACTACATTGGCTCGGCCACATCGAGCGAATGGACGATAACGCTCCAGTCAAGAAAGTCTTCTCATCCTAGCCCCCAGGTTCGAGACGACAAGGAAGACTGAACCTACGGTACAAGGACCAAGTGACTGCGGATGCCAGAGCGCTTGGTTTCGGCGACTGGAGAGTGCGTGCGAGGAATCGTTCACGATGGAAGGCTGTAGTATCTCAGGCTGAGACCCTTCATGGATTGTGAGCCCGATAAGTCAGTAAATACACGCAAAGACAACATTTTGTTCGTTGGAAGCAGGTGGCCATGGTTCAGAGGATAGAGTAGTTGATTGCTAAGCCGAACGCCCCAGCTTCGGCAGTAATCATTCTTTTTCTACAAAAATCGCCAGCCGATGGCCTCAGTCGCCAGCCCAAGTAACAATTTATCTTGTATAAGGTCCGATTCCTGAACATTCAGAAGCAATAGCTTCTATAGTGTTATTTTTAAGACTTATTTTAAGGATGATTATTTTTATTTTGCTTGAATAAGACCTTTTGTAATTTACTTATAACAGTCTGCAATTCGATAACACAGATAAGGCCTCCTTGTGCAAATTATAACAAACTGCTTGCGCAAGATTGATTTACCGAAATCCCATAAGGCCTTTTCGTGAAAGCGCATTTAAAATAACTAGTATAAGGCCTTATTTTTGTTTACTTACAACAGTCTGCAATTTGATAGCACAGATAAGGCCTCCTTGTGCAAATTATAACAAACTGCTTGCGCAAGATTGATTTACCGAAATCACATAAGGCCTTTTCGTGAAAGCGCATTTAAAATAGCTAGTATAAGGCCTTATTTTTGTTTACTTACAACAGTCTGCAATTTGATAGCACAGATAAGGCCTCCTTGTGCAAATTATAACAAACTGCTTGCGCAAGATTGATTTACCGAAATCACATAAGGCCTTTTCGTGAAAGCGCATTTAAAATAGCTAGTATAAGGCCTTATTTTTGTTTACTTACAACAGTCTGCAATTTGATAGCACAGATAAGGCCTCCTTGTGCAAATTATAACAAACTGCTTGCGCAAGATTGATTTACCGAAATCACATAAGGCCTTTTCGTGAAAGCGCATTTAAAATAACTAGTATAAGGCCTTATTTTTGTTTACTTACAACAATTTGCAATTTGATAACACAGATAAGACCTCCTTGTGCAAATTATATAGTTATAGCTCTCTTAAGAAGGTTGACACTTTAAGGAATGTAGGACTACCCCAGTTCAAAACCCATGTTTTTTGTGTCTTCTTTTTTTATTGAATGGAAAAACTATTATTCCATCGTTATTTGAATACCAATAATGGGTGTATCGTTTTTACCTGAGCTTGTACTGTAATTAATTTGTATTTTTTTTTTTTTTTGAGAATTTATTTTCTGAAGGTTTTCTTAGTAAGCTCTTACAGTAAAAAGATAGATTCCCTTAAATCCCAAACTTTTTTCCTACGTTGTTCAAAAATCTTATTCATACTACTATGCGTATACCACACATATTTTAATTCAGTTTTAATGCTTCCAAATTAACCAACTTAACGAAAAACTTTGTTCATCATTAATCTGAACATTAAACAATTTTATTCATTAATATTTCACAATTGTTTCATAACTCTTAAAGTTTGACATGAAACAAATAGTTTTAAATGTGCTATCCCTTACGTGCAAGTTACTTTAGCACAATGGATGAATGGTCGACTGACACGCTGAGGCTCCCAAGTTCAAATCCGGTAGGAAGTCTGTAATGTTTCTTTCACATATTCTGTATAATCGAAATATACTCAACATCTTACAATTTTCAGGAAGCAGAAAAACAAAATAGTCGGATACATTAAAAATAGGAAAAAAACAAAAATAAATTCATAAATTTAATTTTTCCTTGTTTCTTCGAATAACTTCCGTAAGACTTTACAATAACCTTTTTGAGAAAACATATGAGAAACTATTGCTTGTTTAAATAAATTGATGTAATACCTTATTTATATACCCATTGAGAAGCTATTGCTTCTTTAAATTAATTGTTATAGACCTTGTAGAGATTTCATCCGAGAAGCTATTACTTCCTTAAATAAATTGATATAAGGCCTTGTCATAATTGATTTAATTAAACATGGCTTGCATAACTTGCGCCAAACATATTTGTGTAAGGTTTTATACAAGCCGCATACAAATCAAGAAATAGCTTCGCTTAAGCCTTATACAAGTTAAATTGTTACTTGGGAGTGCTGTATGTGTCTGTAGTTCGTTGCATTTATGTGCGACATCAGTCAATAGTCAATCAATATTCGTTGGCAATGTGGATTGTAGGAAAGGCGATTAGAGTTTGGTAGTTCGTAACAAATAGAACGAAAAAAAATTGTTTTTTTAAATTTTTTCTGTTTTAAAGATAAGAGTTGTATCATAAATATTACACGTTCTTATGCACACACAAAGTTATGAATAAGGAAGGTGTTTCTGGATAGGAAGGGCTATCCAAATAATTTTTTGTTGCTATTTTTAGAGGGCAGAAGCATGAAATATCTTTTAAAATACTCCAAAATTATTGATATGACACCCTTTTGATCTTCAAATTCCTCTTTTTTTTTTTAATTTAAAACAAAATTAAAATTAAACTCAAATCAAGCCTTTAAAAAGAACATACGAGAATCTTCACGCACTCTATCCTTCTCAAAAAAACGGAACACGATCCTTATCTAGCATGGAAATGGAAGTTAAATTAAGGCACCCTCCAAATATACGGAACCAAATGATCGTCCCCATTATGAATAAAAAAAAACTTCACGTACAAAAACAAACCTACTCATTTCAATGTACCTTAAGGAATATAATTTATGAAATGTCGAAAAACAAACCAACGACGCGTGCCAATGGAGGGGGAGAACCATCGAAACCACGAAAACCAACCTCACCGAACAGCAGCACCTTCAACTGTTCGTCGCCCCTATTTTCAATGTTTTTAAATATAATTATAATCACTTTTACATGGCCATGGACTTCTTTGTCGTCGTCTGTCTATGGTTTTAGATTGAGCCAAACGTTCCAGACTTAAAAAAGCAACATAAAGAAGGACTCAACTCAGCCAAGCGTACATCTGTTGAACAGATTTCAAAACCCAAACAACACAGGCCAGGCCACACTACCACCACCATCTTCCTCCTCATCATCGGTCTTCGGTCCCTTGCTTTTACGTTCGTATTGTTTTTTATTATTTTACTTTGTTTTTCTTTTTTTTAATTTTGGATCACTGCAAGTTAGAATGCAAATGTACAACACATGCGCCAGGAGAAGTGAAGCAAACCATCGCATATACCACTGTTGACGAAGTTTAAAAATAGATCCTTTGAAAAAGACTAATATAACGAAGTGCAAGTCCCTCTGGAAAGGAACACAATAAACTATCCTGCGAAGACACTAAACCACAGGTTGACGGATAGCCCGTGATCCCTAAAATGCACCAATGCCAGTTCGACTATCGTTCCGAAGATCGTTTTCGAACGAACTCCTCGCATATAAGTGTCAGATTGAATTTCAATTCGACCTCGAAGAATAGAGATGTTGAGCAGACTGTCAGCCACCAGTGCCATCGCGTCCAGAGTCCCCTTGTCGCTGATCGTCATCGATGTCATGATCATTACAAAAGATTATTTGATTTTCACGAGCGCACTTGTGTAAATGTGTTTCAGGGATTTGTGTGATCATCATTATCCATCGAGGAGGACATCTCTAAACAGGATACTGTTGAAAATCCCTCTGAAGCAGACAGCGGAACCATAGGGCACGAGATGCAGGTAGGTAGCCAGGATAATAGACAAACGATGAAAACAATTCAATTACCGTAACACAATAAGAGATGCTTGTTGGCTCAACGATGCGCAAATAACGGATGTGGTTGTAAAAACACGTATTCGTTTGTTGATACAGCCTCGGCCTACTGAATAAACACAGGAGATTAGGATCTCCTTGATGTCCTTAGGAAACTGGAAAGGAAACAGAAGTTAGTCAGTTGAATGAACAATTAATTCAGGTAAATGCATGTATGGTATCATGATCAGCATAGATCCATGAATTGAATGTTGGTTTGGTGATGTGAAGTGAAGAAGAAGTGATGTGTGAAGTGATGTACATGATAGGGATGCTAAAGGTGTGAAGATCCTTTGTGCAATTTTGTTGATTGAGGTTGATTGAAAAAAAAAAATATTTGAAGGGGCCTTGTGTACTTGCACAATAGCCCGCACAGTTGTACGAGTAACAGCTCTTCTCCCTAATAGGTCCTCATGCCTTTAACTTTCCTCTGGAGGAAACTGGCGCCACTGGTTCCTAGTTGATTGAAGGTTGGTTGTCGGCCTTCAACCAGGTTACCAAAAGAAACTGGTTCAGCTTTACCCATTTTTGGTATTCTTTTCGTGATAATCACGGCACTCAGTACGGAATGCTTGCGTCTCCTTTCCGACAAAATCGATGTCTTGTCAGGTATCAGGGGCGTCGTTCTCAAAATGGAAGGTCTGGACACAGGTATGCAATTCCAGACCCCAGAATATGAACAAAAATTAAAACTCAACTACCTATCTTCCCTAAGCTGTGAGTCCCATAAACTCAAGGCGCAGGGAGGCAAAGCAGCGAGGCTTCGGGGTAGCTTGGTCTCGTGACACTGCTGTCAGCTATTATACTATTAACTGTTCTCAATAAATCCTTGTTAATCAACCGCTGCAGTGTTTTGGGCTTCTTCAGAACGATAGAAGGCTAGGTTCGTTTTCGTTACCTCGGATCTTGAAGAAGGGTAAAAACAAAGCATGTGGTTTGGTATGGTGGCTTAAATGGTGAATCACACCAGTCTTGAGAATCAGGTTTGTTTTAAGCTGCCACCAATCTTATGCATCTGCTGTCGAATGGTTTTTTTTGCAGGACCACTTATGCCCTATTTCGGTACTGTTCTTTTGGTCGAGTCTACGAATGAGGGCTTTAAATATTCTAGACTGCTATTATTCACTCACTTCTTAAGGTCAGCCCAGGAAGGACCAGGGCCTTATCCAACAAGCGTTTCTAACCCAGCTCGGTGAGTTCCTAGCTTTCTCCAGTTTTGCTCTCAAAGTCGGTCCTCTACCACCCGTGTGCTCTACATGAGTTGCGGCCTTCCTCTTCTACGACGAACGTCAATCCAAGTTTGATTCGAAACTCTAAAGGTAGCATTATTTTTCATTCACTCTATATGACCCAACCATCTAAGTTTTTGGACTCTAACTTCTCTGGCTAGGTCCGTGTCGCTGAACAGCTCGTACAGTTTCTTGTTTGAATATTTGTCTCCATTCTCCATTTATGCAGACAGGACCAAAAATCACTCGAAGAATTTTTCTCCCAAAGCAGCCCAAAGTTTTTTCATCAGATGTCGTCAAGGTCCATGTTTCTGCACCATACATGAAGACCGGATGATAAGTATTTTGTACAGTGATACTTTAGTTGCCCGAGAGAGGACTTTACTACTCAATTGCCCCCTAAGTCCAAAGAAGTAACGATTGGCAAAAGTGATTCTTCGTTTGTTCCAGCGCTATTGTCGTTGTCTGAGTCTATAACGGATCCTAGGTTGGTAAAGTCCTTAACTACCTCGAAGCCTAAACGGTTTATACTGACGTTGGCTGCAAGAAGTCGATGTTGGATGTCTTTTCTTGTTGAGAGCATTAACTTGGTCTGCCCCGTTAACAGCTAGACCCATCTTCTTGGTTTCCGTTTCAGGGCTTATGAATGCTCCACATACTTTGTTCTTTCAATTATGTCAATGTAGTCTGCGATCCTAGGAACTCGACGGACTTTTGAAAGATTGTGCATCTGGCGTTGACGTTGGAGTTTTGCACAATTGTCTAAAACCTTTTCAGACCTCATTTTACTACACCGCCGCGCCGCTGCCATCAGGGTTGTCAGTCTAAAAACGAGTATAAAAAGCGAGAGAAGCGTCAGTGAATCAGAAATCAGTAGATTCTGACAGGGCATCAAAAATAACGATTAAAAAAGAGTGCAGGATACAAAACGGAGCCCTGGGGCACACCAGCATTCATTTGGTTGCTGGTGGATATCAGATTGGAATCCGTCCAATAAAACTTGTATTGAACTCTCCGAAAGGTGATAACTGATACTTATCCAACGTAGATAGGATTCTATCGAGACCGGAGACACGCATTTTCGATAAGGCTGGACGAATGCTGTTTTCCAACTCCTCCAAATAAACCCAGAAGAATAGGGAAGATGAAAATCTTACCCAAGGGTCTTGACAGCGTTGAAAAACGCCTGTTAAGAACAATAGCAGAGAGCCGGAAATACCATTCAGAGCAGTGTATGTTGGGGTCTTTTAGGACACTCACTACAGGAGGAATATGAACAAGCTTTAGTTCCATGGAATTATTAATGCGCTGAAGAACTGAGGGAGTCATGGCACTCTCTGGCAGCTTAGAGTTGGAGGCGAACTGCCTTGTTAGATTCCCATGAGAGTTTACAAATTGAGTATCATCATCACTTATCACTTCACTATTAAACCGATTGGATAAAGGTGTCAATATCCATTCAAAAGACCCTTTGATGCAGAAAGTGTCATTCTTTGCTAGATTTGGTAGCACAATCCAATCTCCGATTTTATCTGCCACTTTTTTCAGTTCGATGATTTGAATAGTTATAAATTCCGGTATTGGTAGAGTTCCTTGAAAGTGTCTATAGCTTGCAGCTTTCTTCTCAACGTGATGTTATTGTGGTACTTTTTCGGAATACTCCATTTCCTTGCAAGCTATCCTGTATGCCAACTTGACGATGCTGAGCTCCCTATAAGGAACCCTTTGGATGAGCTTCTTTGTCTTTTTTCTATTACCATATAAGATCTGCACCCTCATCATCACCGTCCTGCTATATGGTACAGAAGAATGGGCCCTGTCAAAAACGGATGAGAGCACCCTAGGCCGGTTCGAGAGAAAAGTTCTACGGATGATCTATGGTTCTGTCTGCATAAACGGTGAATGGAGGAGAAGATTTAACGACGAACTGTACGGGCTGTACAGCGACACTGAAAGTCCAAAGACTCAGATGGCTTTTCACGGGGAGAGGATTGATATCAATACTCTGGCCCGTAAAGTCTTCGAATTCACACCAGAGAGAAGGCACAGTAGAGGATGACCAAGGCTCAGATGGACGCGCGCAAGTTGAAGACGACCTAAACCAACTCGGCGTGCGAAACTGGAGACAGCTAGCTAGGGACCGATATCTGGGTGGAGAGGTTAGTTGGTTGAGGCCCAAGTCCACCCCAAACTGTAGCGCCACCTTAAGTAAGTAAGTATATAAGATCTGCATGATTTTACCAAGGCTTTTGCACTTCTCCTTTTCGATGTCCAAATGTCGAATTGGAAATCTGTAAGGTTCGGTGTCCCGGTGTTCTATAAGAAAAAAAGAAGCCTATTTGCGAGTCAGTGGCTGAGTCAGACTCTTCATACGAATCAGTATACCGCTGCACTCAAGCTGAAAGGAGGAAGGGAAAATACGTACAGAAAGAAATCAGCTCAAACAATCTCCAAAAACACGGCGCTGCGCCACATAGAACGATCGGCGCCAAAGAGCCTAATACTTTCATTCTTGAGATACAGACTATTGACCAATGGACTCGCCACATGCAGCCCGCTGCATCAACTTCTAACAAAAATCAATATAAGTTTACAAAACAACAGTCAAAATAGAATAATTAGCTTCTTCCACTAATCGGGCATTCTTCATCGGCACAACAAGAGTTTAACGCTCGCAAAGATAAACATTTTGATTTCGTGAAACATCGCATATGGACATTGTTTTCATTAGACACAGAACTGAAGAGACCTGTTTTTCAAAATCTCAGCCCGAAACAGCCGTTTATACTGACATACAGCGAGCAATAACCCGCGCAAATGAGTTTGGCTGCTAAAATTCAAATAAACAGGACGTTTCAAACGATCATCGTCGTTGCAGTCTCGCTGGATTCTCTGGTGTTGTTTGTTATGTCGTCAACCCTTTTCATTTTCTCTCTTTCGATACGCTCGATAGTTCTCTGGTTTTATAGTGGTGCAGGAGCTTAAGTAATTAAGATGCACCGGAGCACAATTCCAATTTGAAAGACATCAACATTATTATTGTCTTGCCGTGGTGACAGGCTACATGCAGTGCAGTGCAACGGTTAGCGTTAGGCGTTTGGGGTTGTTTTATTCGATAATAAAGCCTGTGTCTTTCGCTGCGCACTTGTGGAAGTCATTTCGAATCTATTTTATGAAACGATTTGTTGTTTTTGTTTTTTTAGCTTTGCTCTAACCTTTTGTGTTCGCTTTGGGTAAAGTAGGTTTCCCTTGAGGTAGCAGCGAGCCCTATAAAAATCTATTAACGAAGAAGAAAACAGGAAGAAGTCGTATAGAATTTGTGATTATGACGACTTGACGTTGACGGCATAATGTTGTCATGATCACAATGGAAGTGTCTTTTTTATAGTCTGCGTTGTTTTTTTGCTCAAATGTTGGATGGAAAAATGTTTTTCAATAATCTCTGCTCCTCTCTGACACTTCAGTAGCTCATTTGACAGATGTCACTTAATTATCATTGTCATATGTCGTTTTCCATTGGTCGTGCAGAAGCATTCGGAAGAGTTCAGAAGTCTTCTGAAACCATTCCATTGGACTGACTTTGACAGACGGAATGCTTCTTAGAAGAGCAGAACTCTTCTGTTTTGAAAAGAGAATCGTCCGAAGATTGACACACACATCAAAACCCGTTCCATTGGAGGTAGAGGAAGAAAAGTCAAAAAAATACCAATGGAAAACGACAATAGTTCATTGCGTTACGCAATGTCAGTGTCTATGTCAATACAAATTGGCATTATTAGTGATTTAAATTAACTCAAGCTATTTGCAAAATATTTTCACTTTAATTTTCAACTTGCAACTTCACAACTTTGACTATCATATCAAGTCGCGTAGATTTTCTTAGCCAAGGGGACATGTCCCACGATCAATATTTTTCGAGGGGAGTACTTACAATTTAAATACTTTTCACCTAGTCGCTCTCCCTAGTTCGTATGCATTCGAATCGAAAGAAATAATTGTTTCCTGAACACGGTTGATAGATTGAAAATTTCGGAAACGATACTGGCAAACTGTGCTGTATTGTCTGTCTGCGTTGTCTTACCTCTAGGATCAGAAATTACCCACCCGAATGAAAAGATTCGCTTTATAGCCGTCGAACCCGGAAATAAGACGGCGACATTGGGTGCACGCTAAACGGAACATGTTTTGTTTAAATTATTATTTTTTGGTGTGTTTCCCTTGCATTGCGTGCTTTACCTTCTTGAAAAACTTGTTGAGGGGACCACCACCACTCGATTGAAGTTGAATTAAATTGAAATTTCATGTGTGGGGTCCTAAGACCATCATAAACAAACAAATAGTTGTAGATTATAGTTGATAACATGGGGGCATATTTATTTGTAAATTGTGTATTCGATCGAGCATCATTCCAGCATACGGTATGAATTATGAACAAAACAATTTTTTTGAAACTAGTATTTAGCATTAGGCGTGTTTTTTTGGCATCGCTTTCTGCAGCCAAACCAAATTCGATTTACCAAAAAAAACGTATCCGCAGTTGCCCATCCGCAGCAGTTTTAATTTTATTTTTAAGTTAGTAGACTTCTCTTGCTGCTGGATAATAAAACAAAAACAAAGAAAAACCGAAATGTATTCAATATTATTTTTGAGTTGTTTTTAACGTAGGTATAATTAATTTATAAACCAAAAGTTAATTGGATTCACCTTCTTTCTTATTTTCCATTTGTGTATCCATCTGCATTTGTTCAAAGTTTGATTTGTTTATTTTGGTTTTACTTTCGGATAAGTTTTTGACATGTTGGGGTTATGTTCGTATAGATTTCTTCAATCGTCGTTCAATAAACAAATAAATATAACAATAACAAATGTCAAACAGAGAAGTGTGTTTGAAAAGTGTGTGTGCTTGTATGTATGTGTGAATTTTGATACAAAACAAGATTCAGATTTTGAATCTCGAATCCATTTTTTTTTAAATCTCAAGTCTCAAATAGACCATGAAATCAGAGATTTGTCCACTTTTTCCTCACTTCCACCACCTCTATTTATGATGCTAAGGTCGTTTTTAATTGCACTATCACCAACTCCCCCAATTGTTTTTCATCAGCCTTAAGTATCACCTTCAGTGGTTGGGTGTTGTAGGATCTGGGGGCGTATGCTGTAATTTTTCCTAGACACCAAGTGCTTACTTAACCTCCTCGTGGTAACTACCGGGTACGGAGAAACAGCAGCACCTTATCAACAACCCAACAAATTTGGAGGTAAATTCGAGGGGCTAACAACCCCCCCCCCTCCCCTATTATGGTAACCAGACCCGGAACGACAACGAACTATGCACTGAGAGTTTGTACCTGGAATGTAAGAACACTCTACATTCTGAGTTGCACCAGAAACTTGAATCTGTCGTCTCGCAATATAAGGCAGACATTACTGCGGTCCAGGAAATACGATGGATAGGATCAGGGATAATGAAAAGGAAAAACTGCGACATTTTTTACAGCAGTCATCAAAGAATCATTTTTTTCGATGCGCATTCGTCGTGGGAAATCGGCTTAGATCGATAGTCATGGATTTCAAGCCAATTAGTGATCGCCTGGCTGTAATCCGCATCGAGGCCACACTACAAAACATCAGTATAATATGTACATGTACACACACCCCTGCCGATGATGCCGAGGAGTCAAGCAAGGAGGATTTATATGACCTCGTGGATAGAACCTACGGAGCCTGTCCAGAGTACGACGTCAAAATCGTACTAGAAGATTTCAATGCAAAAATCGGGAAAGAAGACATCTTTGGCGGATTAGTTGGAAAGCACTGCCTCCACGAAGTTACAACAGATAACGGCTTCCGACTAATCGACCTTGCAGCAGCTCGTAATACGGTGATAAGTAGAACTAGGTTTCCAAGACGAAAGATCTACAAAGCAACCTGCCGATCTTCGGATGGTCGAACCACCAACCAAATCGACCATGTGCTAATCGGCGCAAGGCACGCATCCAACATCTTGAATGTGCGAACTTTCCGAGGAGCAAATGTCAACTCTGACCACTTTCTGGTAGTGGCTAAGTTTAGAGCTCGGCTATCAAACGACAAAAAAACACGTGCGGCCCAAGAAGGAAGTTCTACATCGGCTGCCTTGGCACTCCGGATAATGCCAGAGACTACAGTGAGTGGCTGAGTGTGCGACTCTCAGCATGCGCAGTTTCTCAGCTCGAAGATCTGGAAGAGTCTTGGGCCGAGAACAACACCCGTCGTTTCTCTAAAAGGTCGAAGCAATTAGCTTCTGCTCTTCGTAACAGTGAAGGAAACCTAGTCATCGAAGCACAGGGAATTGTAGGTGTTTTCAAGCAGCTGTTGGAAGCTGCCGAATACGCAAAATGTCGAGCGAGCTAATGGGGAAAGAGAAGCAAGACCAGTCAATGAAGACACAGTCCCAACACCCAGCGTAGAAAACGTAGAAAGAGCCATCAAAAAGCTAAAAAATAACAAGTCCGCCGGGTCGGATGGCATACCTGCGGAACTCTTTAAATATGGAGTAGGTGTTTTGATGAACTGCATGCACCAGGTCATCACCAAAGTGTGGGATCGATAAGCTCCATATGCCCCATCTACAAAAAAAAGGCGATCCGATGTCATGCAAAAACTACCGCGCCATATCCCTGCTTAATGTTGCACACAAAATCCTATCCAACGTGTTGTGTGAACGTCTTAAAACGTTCTGCAACACAATAATCGACACGTACCAGTGTGGCTTTACGCCAGGTAGAACAACGATAGGACAAATATTTACACTGAGGCAGATCCTGGAAAAGACCAACGAATTTCAAGTCGAAATCCACCATCTTTTCATCGACTTTAAACTGCGTATGATAGCATCCACTGCTAAGAGCTTATGGTGGCGATGTCTGAATTCGGGATCCCGAACAAACTGATCCAGCTGTGCCGCATGACGCTTAACAATATGCAGTGCAGTGTGCAAATGGGTAACAGCTCATCCGAGTTATTCCAAACATGCGCAGGGTTTAGACAAGGAGATGCGTTGTATGTGACTTCTTCAACACAGTCCTGGAGCAGATAGTGCGCAAGGCAGGTGTGAGCACGGAAAACACTATCTTCAACAAGTCCACCCAGCTCCTAGTCTATGCGGACGACATTGACATCATCGGTTGATCCAAGAGAGCTGTGCTTGAGGCCTTCACAGCGATTGAAGAACAGGCGAAACTCGTTGGTCTTGAAGTGAATGAGGACAAAACAAAGTACATGCTATCAACAAACAAAGCAACATCTGTCCACCGCCTAGGACAAAACGTCACTGTTGGTAGCAGCAATTTCGAAGTAGTTAAGGAGTTCACCTACCTTGGAACAAACATCAATCCCACAAATGACACCTTAGTGGAGATCCGAAGAAGAATTACCCTAGCGATCCGCTGCTGCTTCTGGTTGGGCAAACAACTGGGTTCAAAACTCATCCCTCGAAAGACAAAGTGTCTGCTATACAAAACTTTTTACCAGTCCAACTCTACGGCGCCGAGTGCTGGACGATAAGTAAAAAAGGGGTAATGATACTGGGCACTTTCGAGAGAAAAATTCTTCGACGAATTTTCGGTCCCGTATGCGACGATGGCGAATGGAGAAGAAGGTTCAACCGAGAACTGTATGAGATGTACCAAGATGTGGATGTAGTCCAGAAGACCAAGAAAAGACTACTACATTGGCTCGGCCACATCGAGCGAATGGACGATAACGCTCCAGTCAAGAAAGTCTTCTCATCCCAGCCCCAGGTTCGAGACGACAAGGAAGACTGAACCTACGGTACAAGGACCAAGTGACTGCGGATGCCAGAGCGCTTGATTTCGACGACTGGAGAGTGCGTGCTAGGAATCAAGGCTGTTGTTTCTCAGGCTGAGACCCTTCATGGATTGTGAGCCGGATAAGTAAGTAAATACACGAAAAGCCAACATTTTGTTCGTTGGGAGCAGGTGGCCATGGTTCAGAGTAGTTGATTGCTAAGCCAAACGCCCCAGCTTCGGCAGTAATCATTCTTTTTCTACAAAAATCGCCAGCCGATGACCTCAGTCGCCAGCCCAAGTAACAATTTATCTTGTATAAGGTCCGATTCCTGAACATTCAGAAGCAATAGCTTCTATAGTGTTATTTTAAGACTTATTTAAGGATGATTGTTTTTATTTTGCTTGAATAAGACCTTTTGTAATTTACTTATAACAGTCTGCAATTCGATAACACAGATAAGGCCTCCTTGTGCAAATTATAACAAACTGCTTGCGCAAGATTGATTTACCGAAATCCCATAAGGCCTTTTCGTGAAAGCGCATTTAAAATAGCTAGTATAAGGCCTTATTTTTGTTTACTTACAACAGTCTGCAATTTGATAGCACAGATAAGGCCTCCTTGTGCAAATTATAACAAACTGCTTGCGCAAGATTGATTTACCGAAATCCCATAAGGCCTTTTCGTGAAAGCGCATTTAAAATAGCTAGTATAAGGCCTTATTTTTGTTTACTTACAACAGTCTGCAATTTGATAGCACAGATAAGGCCTCCTTGTGCAAATTATAACAAACTGCTTGCGCAAGATTGATTTACCGAAATCCCATAAGGCCTTTTCGTGAAAGCGCATTTAAAATAGCTAGTATAAGGCCTTATTTTTGTTTACTTACAACAGTCTGCAATTTGATAGCACAGATAAGGCCTCCTTGTGCAAATTATAACAAACTGCTTGCGCAAGATTGATTTACCGAAATCCCATAAGGCCTTTTCGTGAAAGCGCATTTAAAATAGCTAGTATAAGACCTTATTTTTGTTTACTTACAACAATTTGCAATTTGATAACACAGATAAGACCTCCTTGTGCAAATTATATAGTTATAGCTCTCTTAAGAAGGTTGACACTTTAAGGAATGTAGGACTACCCCAGTTCAAAACCCATGTTTTTTGTGTCTTCTTTTTTTATTGAATGGAAAAACTATTATTCCATCGTTATTTGAATACAAATAATGGTGTATCGTTTTTACCTGAGCTTGTACTGTAATTAATTTGTATTTTTTTTTTTTTTTGAGAATTTATTTTCTGAAGGTTTTCTTAGTAAGCTCTTACAGTAAAAAGATAGATTCCCTTAAATCCCAAACTTTTTTCCTACGTTGTTCAAAGATCTTATTCATACTACTATGCGTATACCACACATATTTTAATTCAGTTTTAATGCTTCCAACTTAACCAACTTAACGAAAAACTTTGTTCATCATCAATCTGAACATAATTAAACAATTTTATTCATTAATATGTCATAATTGTTTCATAACTCTTAAAGTTTGACATGAAACAACTAGTTTTAAATGTGCTATCCCTTACGTACAAGTTACTTTAGCACAATGGATGAATGGTCGACTGACACGCTGAGGGTCCCAAGTTCAAATCCGGTAGGAAGTCTGTAATGTTTCTTTCACATATTCTGTATAATCGAGATACGCTCAACATCTTACAATTTTCAGGAAGCAGAAAAACAAAATAGTCGGATACATAAAAATAGGAAAAAAACAAAAACAAATTCATAAATTTAATTTTTCCTTGTTTCTTCGAATAACTTCCGTAAGACTTTACAATAACCTTTTTGAGAAAACATATGAGAAACTATTGCTTGTTTAAATAAATTGATGTAAGACCTTATTTATATACCCTTTGAGAAGCTATTGCTTCTTTAAATTAATTGTTATAAGACCTTGTAGAGATTTCATCCGAGAAGCTATTACTTCCTTAAATAAATTGATATAAGGCCTTGTCATAATTGATTTAAGGAAACAATGGCTTGCATAACTTGCGCCAAACGTATTTGTGTAAGGTTTTATACAAGCCGTATACAAATCAAGAAATAGCTTCGCTTAAGCCTTATACAAGTTAAATTGTTACTTGGAGTGCTGTATGTGTCTGTAGTTCGTTGCATTTATGTGCGACTTCAGTCAATAGTCAATCAATGTTCGTTGGCAATGTGGATTGTAGGAAAGGCGATTAGAGTTTGGTAGTTCGTAACAAATAGAACGAAAAAAATTGTTTTTTAAATTTTTTCTGTTTTAAAGCTAAGAGTTGTATCATAAATATTGCACGTTCTTATGCACACACATTTAAGTTATGAATAAAGAAGGTGTTTCTGGATAGGAAGGGCTATCCAAATAATTTTTTGTTGCTATTTTTAGAGGCAGAAGCATGAAATATCTTTTAAAATACTCCAAAATTATTGATATGACACCCTTTTGATCTTCAAATTCCTCTTTTTTTTTTAAATTTAAAACAAAAATAAAGTCAAACTCAAATCAAGCCTTTAAAAAGAACATACGAGAATCTTCACGCACTCTATCCTTCTCAAAAAAACGGAACACGATCCTTATCTAGCATGGAAATGGAAGTTAAATTAAGGCACCCTCCAAATATACGGAACCAAATGATCGTCCCCATTATGAATAAAAAAAAACTTCACGTACAAAAACAAACCTACTCATTTCAAGGTAGTAACTTAAGGAATATAATTTATGAAATGTCGAAAAACAAACCAACGACGCGTGCCAATGGAGGGGGAGAACCATCGAAACCACGAAAACCAACCTCACCGAACAGCAGCACCTTCAACTGTTCGTCGCCCCTATTTTCAATGTTTTTAAATATAATTATAATCACTTTTACATGGCCATGGACTTCTTTGTCGTCGTCTGTCTATGGTTTTAGATTGAGCCAAACGTTCCAGACTTAAAAAAGCAACATAAAGAAGGACTCAACTCAGCCAAGCGTACATCTGTTGAACAGATTTCAAAACCCAAACAACACAGGCCACACTACCTCCTCATCATCGGTCTTCGGTCCCTTGCTTTCTACGTTCGTATTGTTTTTTATTATTTTACTTCGTTTTTTTTTGTTAATTTTGGAACACTGCAAGTTAGAATGCAAATGTACAACACATGCGCCAGGAGAAGTGAAGCAAACCATCGCATATACCACTGTTGACGAAGTTTAAAAATAGATCCTTTGAAAAAGACTAATATAACGAAGTGCAAGTCCCTCTGGAAAGGAACACAATAAACTATCCTGCGAAGACACTAAACCACAGGTTGACGGATAGCCCGTGATCCCTAAAATGCACCAATGCCAGTTCGACTATCGTTCCGAAGATCGTTTTCGAACGAACTCCTCGCATATAAGTGTCAGATTGAATTTCAATTCGACCTCGAAGAATAGAGATGTTGAGCAGACTGTCAGCCACCAGTGCCATCGCGTCCAGAGTCCCCTTGTCGCTGATCGTCATCGATGTCATGATCATTACAAAAGATTTATTTGATTTTCACGAGCGCACTTGTGTAAATGTGTTTCAGGGATTTGTGTGATCATCATTATCCATCGAGGAGGACATCTCTAAACAGGATACTGTTGAAAATCCCTCTGAAGCAGACAGCGGAACCATAGGGCACGAGATGCAGGTAGGTAGCCAGGATAATAGACAAACGATGAAAACAATTCAATTACCGTAACACAATAAGAGATGCTTGTTGGCTCAACGATGCGCAAATAACGGATGTGGTTGTAAAAACACGTATTCGTTTGTTGATACAGCCTCGGCCTACTGAATAAACACAGGAGATTAGGATCTCCTTGATGTCCTTAGGAAACTGGAAAGGAAACAGAAGTTAGTCAGTTGAATGAACAATTAATTCAGGTAAATGTATGTATGGTATCACGATCAGCATAGATCCATGAATTGAATGTTGGTTTGGTGATGTGAAGTGAAGAAGATGTGATGTGTGAAGTGATGTACATGATAGGGATGCTAAAGGTGTGAAGATCCTTTGTGCAATTTTGTTGATTGAGGTTGATTGAAAAAAAAAAATTTGCCTTGAACAAATTAAGAAGGGGCCGTGTGTATAACACATAATAGCCCGCTCAGTTGTAGAATAATAGCTCTTCCCCCCAATAGGTCCTCATGCCTTTAACTTTCGTCCGGGGGAAACTGCCGCCACTGGTTCCTAGTTGATTGAGGTTTTTTGATGGTTGGTTTTCGGTCTTCAACCAGGTTACCAAAAGAAACTGGTTCAGCTTTACCCATTTTTGGTATTCTTTTCGTGATAATCACGGCACTCAGTACGGAATGCTTGCGTCTCCTTTCCGACAAAATCGATGTCTTGTCAGGTATCAGGGGCGTCGTTCTCAAAATGGAAGGTCTGGACACAGGTATGCAATTCCAGATCCCAGAATATGAACAAATATTAAAACTCAACTACCTGTTAGCCCCATAAACTCAAGGTCAGCGAGGCAAAGCTACGTTTGAGCGGTTTGTAGGCGAATACTTCGGGGTAGCTTGGTCTCGTGACACTGCTGTCAGCTATTATACTATTAACTGTTCTCAATAAATCCTTGTTAATCAACCGCTGCAGTGTTTTGGGCTTCTTCAGAACGATAGAAGGCTAGGTTCGTTTTCGTTACCTCGGATCTTGAAGAAGGGTAAAAACAAAGCATGTGGTTTGGTATGGTGGCTTAAATGGTGAATCACACCAGTCTTGAGAATCAGGTTTGTTTAAACTGCTACCAATCCTTCGCGTCTGCTGTCGAATTGACTTTTGCAGACCACTTATGCCCTATTTGGATACTGTTCTTTTGGTAGAGTCTGCGAATGAGGGCTTTAATATTCTGTACTGCTATATTTACTCACTTCTTAAGTTGAGTCCAGGTAGGAAAAGGGCCTTATCCAACAAGCGTCTTTATCCCACCTCGGTGAGTTTCTAGCTGTCTCCAGTTTGACCCTCCATGTTGGTTAAGGTCATCTACTACCTGTGTGCTCCACCTGAGTTGCGGCCTTCCTCTTCTACGATGAACATCCCTCCAAGTTTGATTCGAAGACTCTAAGGGTAGCATTATTTTTCATTCACTCTATATGACCCAACCATCTAAGTTTTTGGACTCTAACTTCTCTGGCTAGGTCAGTGTCGCTGAACAGCTCGTACAGTTCTTGTTTGAATATTTGTCTCCATTCTCCATTTATGCAGATTCAGACCCAAAGTGTTTTCATCAGATGTTGTCAAGGTCCATGTTTCTGCACCATACATGAAGACCGGGATGATAAGTGTTTTGTACAGTGACACTTTAGTTGCCCGAGAGAGGACTTATACTACTCAATTGCCTCCTAAGTCCAAAGAAGTAACGATTGGCAAAAGTGATTCTTCGTTTGGTTCCAGCGCTATTGTCGTTGTCTGAGTCTATAGCGAATCCTAGATAGGTAAAGTCTATAACTACCTAGAAGCTTAATCGGTTTGTACTGACGTTGGCCGCAAGACGTCGATGTTGGGTGTCTTTTCTTGTTGAGAGCATTATCTTGGTCTGGCCCCGTTAACAGCTAGACCCATCTTCTTGGCTTCCGCTTCAAGGCTTATGAATGCTCCACATACTTTGTTCTTTCAATTATGTCAATGTCGTCTTCGTATCCTAGGAACTCGACGGACTTTTGAAAGATTGTGCATCTGGCGTTGACGTTGGAGTTTTGCACAATTGTCTAAAACCTTTTCAGACCTCATTTTACTACACCGCCGCGCCGCTGCCATCAGGGTTGTCAGTCTAAAAACGAGTATAAAAAGCGAGAGAAGCGTCAGTGAATCAGAAATCAGTAGATTCTGACAGGGCATCAAAAATAACGATTAAAAAAAGTGCAGGAGACAATACGGAGCCCTGGGGCACACCAGCATTAATTTGGTTGCTGGTGGGTATCAGACTTGAATCCGTCGAATAAGACTTGTATTGAACTCTCCGAAAGGTGATAACTGATAACTAATCCAACGTAGATAGGATTCATCGAGACCGGAGACACGCATTTTCGATAAGGAAAAATGCTGTTTTCCAACTGCTCCAAATAAACCCAGAAGAATAGGGAAGATGAAAATCTTACCCAAGGGTCTTGACAGCGTTGAAAAACGCATGTTGAGAACAATAGCAGAGAGCCGGAGATACCATTCAGAGCAGTGTATGTTGGGGTCTTTTAGGACACTCACTACAGGAGGAATATGAACAAGCTTTAGTTCCATGGAATTATTAATGCGCTGAAGAACTGAGGGAGTCATGGCACTCTCTGGCAGCTTAGAGTTGGAAGCGAACTGCCTTGTTAGATTCCTCATGAGAGCTTACAAATTGAGTATCATCATCACTTATCACTTCACTATTAAACCGATTGGATAAAGGTGTCAATATCCATTCAGAAGACCCTTTGATGCAGAAAGTGTCATTCTTCGCTAGAATTTGGTAGCACAATCCAATCTCCGATTTTATGTGCCACTTTTTTCAGTTCGATGATTTGAATGGTTATAACTTCCGGTATTGGTAGTTCCTTGAAAGTGTCTATAGCTTGCAGCTTTCTTCTCAACACGATGTTATTGTGGTACTTTTTCGGAATACTCCATTTCCTTGCAAGCTATCCTGTATGCCAACTTGACAATGCTGAGCTCCCTATAAGGAACCCTTTGGATGAGCTTCTTTGTCTTTTTTCTATGACCATATAAGATCTGCACCCTCATCATCACCGTCCTGCTATATGGTGCAGAAGTATGGGCCCTGTCAAAAACGGATGAGAGCACCCTAGGCCGGTTCGAGAGAAAAGTTCTACGGAATATCTATGGTTCTGTCTGCATAAACGGTGAATGGAGGAGAAGATTTAACCACGAACTGTACGGGCTGTACAGGGACACTGAAAGTCCAAAGACTCAGATGGCTTTTCACGGGGAGAGGATTGACATCAATACTCCGGCCCGTAAAGTCTTCGAATTCACACCAGAGAGAAGGCGCAGTAGAGGAAGACCAAGGCTCAGATGGCGCGCGCAAGTTGAAGACGACCTAAACCAACTCGGCGTGCGAAACTGGAGACAGCTAGCTAGGGACCGGTATCTGGGTGGAGAGGTTAGTTGGTTGAGGCCCAAGTCCACCCCGGACTGTAGCGCCACCTTAAGTAAGTAAATATATAAGATCTGCATGATTTTCAATGTTTGTTCCATATGTCGAATTGGAAATTTTCAGTAAGGCTCGGTGTCCCGTTGTTCTATAAGAAAAAAAAGCAGCCTATTGCGAGTCAGTGGCTGAGTCAGACTCTCCATAGGAATCAGTATACCGCTACACTCAAGCTGAAAGGGGGAGGGGAAAATACGTGCAGAAAGAAATCAGCTCAAACAAATCTCCACAAACACGACGCTGCGTCACATAGAACGATTGGCGCCGAAGAGCCAAATACTTTCATTCTTGAGATCCAGACTATTGACCACATGCAGCCCGCTGCATCAACTTCTAACAAAAATCAATGAAAGTTTACAAACAACAGTCAAAATAGAATAATTAGCTTCTTCCACTAATCGGGCATTCTTCATCGGCACAACAAGAGTTTAACGCTCGCAAAGATAAACATTTTGATTTCGTGAAACATCGCATATGGACATTGTTTTCATTAGACACAGAACTGAAGAGACCTGTTTTTCAAATATCAGCCCGAAACAGCCGTTTATACTGACATACAGCGAGCAATAACCCGCGCAAATGAGTTTGGCTGCTAAAATTCAAATAAACAGGACGTTTCAAACGATCATTGTCGTTGCAGTCTCGCTGGATTCTCTGGTGTTGTTTGTTATGTCGTCAACCCTTTTCATTTTCTCTCTTTTAGATATCAGTTCGATACGCTCGATAGTTCTCTGGTTTTATAGTGGTGCAGGAGCTAAAGTAATTAAGATGCACCGGAGCACAATTCCAATTCGAAAGACATCAACATTATTATTGTCTTGCCGTGGTGACAGGCTACATGCAGTGCAGTGCAACGGCTAGCGTTAGGCGTTTGGGGTTGGTTTATTCGATAATAAAGCCTGTGTCTTTCGCTGCGCACTTGTGGAAGTCATTTCGAATCTATTTTATGAAACGATTTGTTGTTTTTGTTTTTTTAGCTTTGCTCTAACCTTTTGTGTTCGCTTTGGGTAAAGTAGGTTTCCCTTGAGGTAGCAGCGAGCCCTATAAAAATCTATTAACGAAGCAGAAAACAGGAAGAAGTCGTATAGAATTTGTGATTATGACGACTTGACGTTGACGGCAATAATGTTTGTCATGATCACAATGAAAATGTTATTTTTATAGTCTGCGTTGTTTTTTTGCTCAAATGTTGGATGGAAAAATGTTTTTCAATAATCTCTGCTCCTCTCTGGTACTTCAGTAGCTCATTTGACAGATGTCACTTAATTATCATTGTCATATGTTGTTTTCCATTGGTCGTGCAGAAGCATTCGGAAGAGTTCAGAAGTCTTCTGAAACCATTCCATTGGACTGACTTTGACAGACGGAATGCTTCTTAGAAGAGCAGAACTCTTCTGTTTTGAAAAGAGAATCGTCCGAAGATTGACACACACATCAAAACCCGTTCCATTGGAGGTAGAGGAAGAAACGTCAAAAAAATACCAATGGAAAACGACAATTGTTCATTGCGTTACGCAATGTCAGTGTCAATGTCAATACAAATTATTGGCATTATTAGTGATTTAAATTTACTCAAGCTATTTGCAAAACACTTTCACTTTAATTTTCAACTAACAACTTCACAACTTTGACTATCATATCAAGTCGCGTAGATTTTCTTAGCCAAGGGGACATGTCCCACGATCAATATTTTTCGAGGGGAGTACTTACAATTTAAATACTTTTCACCTAGTCGCTCTCCCTAGTTCATATGCATTCGAATCGAACGAAATAATTGTTTCCTGAACACGGTGATAGATTGAAAATTTCGGAAACGATACTGGCATACTGTGCTGTCTTGTCTGTCTGCGTTGTCTTACCTCTAGGATCAGAAATTACCCACCCGAATGAAAAGATTCGCTTTATAGCCGTCGAACCCGGAAATAAGACGGCGACATTGGGTGCACGCTAAACGGAACATGTTTTGTTTAAATTATTATTTTTTGGTGTGTTTCCCTTGCATTGCGTGCTTTACCTTCGTGAAAAACTTGGTGAGGGGACCACCACCACTCGATTGAAGTTGAATTAAATTGAAATTTCATGTGTGGGGTCCTACGACCATCATAAACAAACAAATAGTTGTAGATTATTGTTGATAACATGGGGGCATATTTATTTGTAAATTGTGTATTTGATCGAGCATCATTCCAGCATACGCTATGAATGACGAACAAAACAATATTTTTGAAACTAGTATTTAGCATTGAAAGACAAATCTGCATTTTCTGC
>CAKKXW010000138.1:0-29642 GCA_920937365.1 Sphaerophoria rueppellii | reverse complement strand
AATATTATTTTCACCTAGACGAAAAATCACTTTATTTTTGCTTTACTAGGCATAATCTAACTATTGAGACCATTGGCGACTTCAAATTCAGGATCCCTTGAAATAAAGTAGAGCCTTAAAAAAGAACAAAACAATACCATCACAGCAGCAAAGTTGACCAAAACAACTATTTAGATTAAGAATCCACCCAGATCCGATCCATCCTCCTTCGTTTTTTTTTTCTTCACATACAGATAGAAGTACCCCACCAGCATTCCAATTCCAAATAAAGTTTATCAGTACCACGAAAAAGTGTGTGTAGGTAGGTGCCTCAGTCTTGTCATTATAATTCCTCACAAATGCTCTCTCAATGGCCAGCGAAATGGAATTCGCACGTGATATTCTATTTACCGCTTTTGGCAACATTCAATTAAGCATTCAGAAGCCATATTGAGATTTCTGTCGAAATGCCTTTTTTTGTTTATCGGAATTTATAATCGGCATTTATTGAGTGCGATATTTGTGCTTACAAGTGCATTAATTACATGAATTCTGTTGCTGTGTTCTTTTATTTCTCTTTTATTATTGTTTTTATCTTCTTATTTCATTCGATGTTGCACAGATGAATATGTATAAGGAATTCGTAGGAAAATATTTTTGGAATCGATTTGTTTTGGAGAAATGTGGGAAGTTGTTCAATTGCATAAGAAACATTCTGAAATTCATTTGTGTGCATAAAAACAAAAATAAATTCAGTGATTTTTTTGTTTATAAACAAAATTAAGAATATAAAATTTAAAGTGTAGCTGCGGGATATGGGATTGAGAAACTTCAAAAAGCTTTTTAATTTGACTCGAAGTGATTAATTTTTTAAATCTTTTTTTTTCCAAGAATTTGTGAATTAATGAAAACCTGGATGATGACTCGAATTTTCCATCAAAAATAAACAAACGTAAATTATACGTCTCGCTACACATAGGTACTCCAAAAATGTACTCGGTGTTTACAAATACTTTTTGATGATGAATCGAAAGTAATGGGTCTGTCTGTCAGTCATAGTCATACTCATAACTTTTCAGTTGATGCCATAAACAAGATTCATTTTTAGCTTAGACAAGGTTCGTGCCAAGGTCTTATTGAAGAAAGTACGAAAAATAAATTATGAGTCTCAAGAACGTTCCGCCAAAAATCTGTATGCAGTTACGGGCTAACAATATTGATTGACTTACAATCTGAATTGATATGCTCCTGACTGGCAGATATCTATGCTAAGAGGCGAGGAATCGGACCCTAGGAAGTCGGGAATGCAGTTATCGGTTATAAGAGACCTGCTGCTTCTACTTTATTGAAGAGGGGCTTAATAAAATTACTTCCAAAAGTAGTTTGGTGTCACAAATACATACATATATCATATTGTCGGATATAAAGCTTAACTTGTGAAATTTTGACGGCAGGCGCATTAAATGGTACATAATACCAAGCACACTTGGGTGCACACTGCACACCAGTGGCATTTCGCCACTCACATCACACAGTTCGTGTGTTTGATATTGCCCAAACGGTTTCTTACACCAAAATCGGTGCACACACCAGACCACTGACGGCACACATTTCCGCACACAAAGACCGGTTTGCACTTATCATAGCGTCAACAAACTACTAAATTGACCTAAAAGGACAATGTTTTTAACTACCTGAAGTAGATTTTATGATAATGGTTTGTATAGGTAAAGCGTCGATTATTGGTGTCCTTTCCTTGTTGACCAATCTTTTTAGTTTCCACCAGCAATCATGTCAATATCGTCTTTGAATACCTTTTGCCTTTAAGAATAAAGAGACCCCAAGGCTGTTCCACGGGAGAAATCAGCGTCAAGGAATCATTCCGTCCGAGGCGACAGTCTTCGCCTCCTTCGGATCACGTTGGGTGGGCTTAATTCAACTGCTTCGTATGTTTCTGGATCTCTGGTGTGTACCAGATTGTGCTTAAACAGCGTCAACCAATGCTCTGAAATTGTTGTTGTGTTATGGTTGCGCTAGTTGTCCAGAGTGTTTAAACGGTGCACCCATCCTTCCATCAGCTTTCTCAACCCAAAAAAATATCTTTTTGCGACCATATTGAAACTCGATAGAACAAATTTTGACAGTTGCCACCGAAGAAGAGCGATATCCCTTCCAAAAAAGCAAGAATGGAATTACCGACACATATTACACTTTTTCCATTTTTCTTAAATCCGCAGATACTACAGCTTCAACTACTATACTAGCCCGATCCAACTGAACATTCGCCAGTACCGTTTCCGGATTGTATTACACCATTGTGATACCGTCTACATGAGGAAGATTATTACACGTACTTATCGGAACAACCTCGCAGAAATATATTGTACACACATGTGACAGATACATAACTGGTGCAAAGAATGATGTTTTCATATTTTGGACTCCTCGGGTGTAGTGCCGTAGAATTTACGTTGCAAAACCAGGATTTTGAAGAAAGAATTTCTACACGCTTCTCTCAATACATCAATCGACAAACAACCACGACTCCTCCATCGTAATCACGAATCTCTGAGAAATAGCCAGGCATCCCCCCTAAAAAATTCCCGTAATACCGCGCTCCAACTCAAATTTTCAATCGAGCCAATTCATGTAAGCCAAGAATAAGAATCGCTTAGTCTGCGTGAATCTATTACACGAAAGGCTGCGGCTACCTGTTGCAATGTGGTGACATGACGTGAAATGTCTTACATCTTTACCTCATTTAAAATTTTAGTGGGCGCCATGACGGGAATTTCTTGTATGGGGGCTCCCTGCCTATAAAGAACTATTCGTCATATGAACAATGCCCTAGCTTCACCGCTAAAATTGTGTTAGGAGATTTTATTACCAAGCTATGAAGAGAATAAAACTTTGGTGGAATTATGGGAAAATGCTGCCCGCACGAAAAAAACCTGCGAAACGGACTCAGGCTTATCAATTTCGCAGCGTCGTGAAAAATAGTAGTAACAAGTACGCGTTTCCCACATCTCAACAGACAAATATTGACTCGGTAGTACAGCAAAAGCGGATATCTCGACCAAAGCCAAAAACAGAAAGTGCTAGAACAAAATATGACGACGGACGGCTACAATCGCAAGAGACCATTCGGATGTCAAATAACCTCATGAGAAGTCTTCTACAACCAGCATTGCGAACTAGTGGCAGAATTGAATTGACAAGAAGCCATTAAGGTTGCAGCCTCTGTATACTGGGTTTCACTTATGAAGAATGCAGACAGGTAAATGCAGCCAAGCAAGAAGTATATAAAGCAGCGCTGCACAGGTGGACAAGAACAGTGCGGGAGCTGAACGAGTAGAAGAGGAATGAAGAACACAAGCTTTTAAAAAAGGAAAAGTGAAAGTGATCGATCGAGGATGTTGAAAAAATTAAAAACAGGAATGAGGTTCGGATTCGGACGGCTACAATCGCAAGAGATCGCCAGATCCTATTCTGATCGAGTGTCAAGTAACTTCATGAGAAGTCCGCTACAGCCAGCATGGACCATTGAGAACCATTGGCAGAATTTCCAGCCACTAGGGATGCTGCCTCTGAGTGCTAATTTCACGCGGCCACCAAAGCGAAACCCCTGGTTTGATGATGAATGCTGGCAGGCACATGCAGCCCACGCAAGAAGCATATAAAGCAGTCGCTGCACAGGAGGACGAGATCAGCTCGGGAGCTCTACCAGCACTAGGGGAGAGAAGAACACAAGCTTTTCAGAAAGAAAAAAGAGAGAGCTTGAAAACCGATCGATCGAGGATGTTGAGAGACTTAAAAACAGGAACGATGTCCAGCGGCAGAAGGTATGGGGTGGGTGGGGTATGGACCCCACCTAAAATTTCTGAGCATGTGGTGCACCCCACCTTCTGGCTTTGGAAATATACCAATTTTTTTAAAGTTAATTGAGGAAAAAAAATGTTATGAAATTATGAATATTTTTGCAATAATTCTCGATTGATTGACTGAGACTGACCAAGTGATTTGATTTATTTATCCATCGGTCAAAGGTTCAACATCATGAATTATTTTTTATCTTTTTTTCTGCTTGATTTTAGTTAGGGTCCGACCGAACTTTCAGCTTCAGCTATTGTCGAATTCGGCCAAAAAAAAAAACAACATTCGGCAAAAATCTTCGGCTTCGGTATATACTAGGCCATGCTACCAATGCACCCCACCTAAACAAAAAGTGTTCTGCCGCCCCTGGATGTTCGGTAGTTTTACCAAGAGGTAAAACGAAACGACTCAAGGCTACCGAGCACGAACTGAAGCCTGCAAAGACCAATAGGGAAATATCGTAGAAAAGTCACAGTTAATGCTGAGGATATCGAAGCACCACGTCTGCAGATCGTACAGCCGCGATGACGAATCAAATTCCGCTGTCATGCAGAATTGACCATTCAATGAAGACAATGAAGACGAAACAAGCCAGGAATCCCATCTACCCGACCTTGGAGAAGTAAAAATAGCAAAATTTAAGCTTGAAAACAAGAAAGCTGCGAGAACTGCCGAACTCTTCAAAGCAGCCAGCGCGGCGCTGAATTTTTTTTATTTGTAGAGGCATCAACCTCCCAAACATCGCTTATAAGATCTTCTCTGCAGTACCATGTGAACGTCTGAAGCCGATTGTCAACAAACTGATAGGTCCATATCGGTGTGGCTTTGGAGCAGGAAAGTCCACCATCGATCACTGATCCTCATCGTCGGCCGTTTTGAGGGAAAAAATCTACGGAAGATCTATGGACCTGTTTGCATCGACGCACAATGGGGCAAAATGACAAAATCTGGCATTAAATCAACCAAAAGAGCTAGACATTTGAATTTTGGCACAAATTTCAATGATACCAATGGTAACACATAGTCAAAATTTGGAATGGCCACGCCCATTTCTAGGGTTACCACCCGTACATAATCTTAAAGCCTTAAACGTTTCTCTGAAAATCTTCAAATTGTGTAAATGAAACTTTTTTCTATTATCATAAATAAGTTTAATATAATTACGATCATAGAAAAGAATAAAATTTAGGGTTGCCACTATGCTTATATGAACTGTGTCCAGAACTACCATCAAAACCCCATTTGGGGAACAAGCATACGTTTTGTAGTTCTTCGGTGGTTTGTAGTTTTATAACGTCTTTTTGCACTGTTATCAAACGATCTACCGTTAAGTTAAGCAAACCTTGTTGGTCTGTACTCACAGAAGTCTCGGAAAGACTGATATGTTCAGGACTCGGATATCAGCTTTTTTTTTACTCTTGAACTATTTTGTATGATGGAAATACTGAAGGTGCTTTTGACCTTATTATTTCATATTGATAGCGGGATAAATTTGCTTCAATAATTAAAGCTAAGGCTTCTTCACCTGTCATTGAAGTAGGTTCAAAAGACACTCTTAAGGCCTTTCGGCACGTTTTGACTTTGCTAGGACTCGTTGTCACTTCATGAATTAGCTTTGCAGTTCCTGACTGCCCAGATGCTCTCAAACTCATTTCAGTCGCAAATGTAAGCTGAGAAAGAGAAGTTGATCTCCTCAACTCCGCTGTTTTTTTGGCGCTTTGTTCTGTCCGATCCTTCTTCAAAAGAAACAGACGGACGACCACGTTTAGCTTTTAATGGACATTCATATTTAAAAAGAATGGGTGTGTCAAGCCAAATTCTGTTGCTTTATAAAAATCGTGGCTCTACACGAGAAACTTTTTCCCAACGCACTTTGAATTTTGATTTAAAATCGTTAATTTTTTTATTTATATCGTTTTCAAAAGTACCCGAGCATCGCGTCCTCCTCACTACTTCTTCCTTCAAAAACTGAATCTGGCTATTTAATCCTTGGCAACCTGACGTCTTCATTATATTATAACAGGTCAAGTCTCGTAATCGATAATGTTTTGGATGTTGTTCGGCCTAAGAAGTATTGGTATTTCGATAATTTTTACCAAAAAAGTGTAAAGTAGTAAGTGACGTCACCAACAAAAAATTAACACTACACACGGAGGAGCAAATTGTAGCAAGAAAACTTTTCATATTCTGAAAGTACACAACACAATGAACAAAATGACATATAAAACTTATTGGCGTTTTACGGCGAACACAACTAATCGACTAAGTCTTTCAGAAAAATTGAACAAAAACACACTTTTTTTAGTTTTTTTTTTAATTTTTGACTACGAATTTAAATAACATAAAGAACTTTTTTTCAAAAAATGAAAATCTATAATAACGCACCTGAGCTTACTGATTCCATTTCAAAAAGATTCAACTTAAAAAACGTAATTTAAAAAAAATTAAACACCATCTATTGAAACAAGGCAATTTGACAAAAAGAGGTCTAAACTCGATGCAAAACATGGACTTTCTCCTCATTTGAGATGATCTCTTAAATACCACGTGTTGCAAATCAATTATCTCTCTCTCTGTTTTGATTCTCTATTATATTTCGAAGAGAAATAGATCACTTATTAACGCCAAAGCTCAACTTTATTAATTGATTAAATGCCAGCTTTTTTTTGGAGTTTTGCCCCATATGGGCGAACGTGAAGTGACTGGAGTTGAAGATTTAACCACGAACTGTACGGGCTGTACAACGACACTGACCTAGCTTAAAGTGTAAAGGTCTAACGATTCAGATGGTTTGGTCACGTAAAGAAGTAGGACACCAATGCTTCAGCCCGAAAAATCTTCGAATCAACCCTTCGGAAGACCGAGGCTCAGGTGGCGCGTGCAGGTTGAAGATGACCATAACCAATTCGGCACGCAAAACTGGAGACAGGCCTGTTCGTAAATAAGTAAGAAGTATGGTTGAAGGTCCAACACAACCGCAAACATAAAATATTGTTGCATCATAGATTTCTCCATATGTGACAAGCAATAACATTTACGCTTCGTGACGACTTCATAAGTCATTTACGAAGCTTTCTTCATAGAAAATTACGTTCAACTAACATGAAATGAAATTTAGCGTGATATTGTTTTTAATCAGAATCAGATTTTCAATATGGCTACCTCAACTTTAAGGTTGTCCATATAGAGATACAGCCTAACAACCGAATATTCCATCTAATTTGTAACAAATAATTTGCCATTGCCTTTACAGAACACTTTAAGACCCTTCAAACCAAATGGGTAAGCAGGTAAGCCCTTAAGCCTAATAAGTCACAGTACATGAGACCCAATTAAAACTATTGCATTTTCTAATGAGTCGAACACTCCTAAAATGGAGCTTGTATGATTTGAGATTTTAATTAGTTTTCATTGAGTGTTTATGTGATACCCATTTTGATAGCCGATAGCCCTCAAAACACAAACTAAAATTTGTAACCTACAAAAGTCTTTTGTTCCTTTAAATTTATTGGTCAATCAACCCAACACCTCTCACTTAAAACAAAAATATATTTTAATGTTTTTAATTATTTTTTTTCTGTTCCCTTTTGATTCTTCTTCTCCGCAGATAACTTTGAATTAAGAAATCCCAACACGGAACTCTTCGTTCATCCGGCGGAAGTATACAACTTTGGTTTGAAGAACGAATACAAAATCCCGCATTAGATCGAATCCGCTCTCCGCCTGCCAAACTGTGACCAGAACCATCGAAGATGTCCGTAGGTAAGTCAATAAAACAAACACCACAACAGAAACCCCCTTTTCCCAAATCACTTCCCATTTATGGAATCGTTTGTTTCCTTCCTTTTTTGGGGCCCCTTCAATTTGTGCCTTCCCAAAATATTAATCAATTGAATTTATCGACCCGCGAAGACAGTGCCTGCCGACTGTCGATAGAGGTAATTGATTTTGTGCGGAATAATTTATTACAACTGCGATTGTCCCTAAAAATGGCCATCGATCGCTTTGGTTTGTTGCGTTGACGATCGGGGCAGTGCCATTTGAATTCCATAGGAGTTTTCTGGGACCATTGTCACAGTTATAGCGCAGGCCATTGAGGTACCTATTCTATTTGTATTAGGGGACAATCAGCAAGTTTTCTATTTTCTAGTTTGCGGGCACTCAAACAGCAGTTAGCTTATCACTATTATGCAATTAATTAATAAACCGCGACAGCAATAGATGGAGCTGTGGTCGGTACCGTATCGTGTCGTGCGTCGGTCGTCGGCGTCGACGTCGAAGCGAAACCTTGACTCAAATCCTTAATTAGATTCAATATTTCTTTGCGAGCTGTCACATTAGATTAGTTGGAATTGAAATGGAACCGTTTGTGTTTGTTTCGTCCCTTTGGATCGCCAGTGGGAGTGAAGTAAAGCAATCATAAATTGAACGCTTTGACGTTCAACGCAGGCACTATGGTCGAAAGAGATTTTTTGTGTTGCAAAAGTTCAAAATACAAAGAGTATTCATAGAGAACGACTTGATATACCTCCAGAGGGACAGACAGTTTTTGCCAATGGTAGCTAAAGCAAAATCCCAGGAACCAGACCCAGCGCCAGTCCCTTTGCCTAATCCCAGTCCTTAGTTTTAATTTGAATGTAGAACTCAATTTGGTGTGGTTCCCATATCCATATCCATTCTGGTTACTCTTCTCTCTTCGAGGTAGTGTTGTTTTTGTCTTTTTGGAGAAACAAATTGATGGATGACCCCTGTTGATCTTACAGTTTAGATTTAGAATCAGGGAGTCTAAACAAGCGATTATGATTAGGTACATTGACGGGGCGCTCTGCTACATCATCTAATCTTCTACGTTTCCATGGGAAATGCACATTTTGTGGTGGCGTTATTTTGTGTTTTGAACGTTTAGACTCATGTTGCAAACGCCTACTTTTTCAATTCTATTAATTTTAGTCGTTTGAGTAAAGAGGGTTGAATATGAACTAATAGAGCCCTTAAATGTAATCGTTTGTCTCATTCTGCTTGAGGGAAGGGAAATGCATCTTCTGAGCGTTCTGGGAAAATGCATTGTCAAATGTTCTGTCAAATGACCATTGTATGTAACATTTAGGACTCAGGCAACGAATGCGGAATTTTGATTTATGAATGTTTTGAGTGGAGAATTTAATTCGGTAGTTTGGAAAACTATTAAGAATCTTGTAAGAACATGGGGGCGTTAATGGAGGATCTTCTGAATGTGTTAAAGTATTAATTGGCTACATTGGTTGCACTTAACTTTTCGGAATCTCCTTAAACTCGGGTACGTTCTGAATATCATGTATTAAAAATTGGCGTTTACTCGAAAACAGTAGGTTCATTTGTATAGTTGTGTATAGTTGTTTGAAACAATGACATAAATTCAGATGGCGAATAAGTATTCGCTTGTTCAATTAATCATAAGTAGGCATATTAATATTGGTGTGAGACGTGCTTTTATGGGACCTAATCGTATTAGTAGTAGAGATTCCCAAAAACCACTTGACCATCAACGGTGTTTTTTTGGTTGTTTAGGTTTTCAATCCTGTGTCAGATAATTGAGTTTATGAGAGAAATTCCCTCTGTTCTATACTCATGATTGTACTTGTTCCTATTCAAGAGGATAAAGAAAAAGATGTGTTTGCTTAAAGTTCTCTTCTCTTTTTAATTCTGTTAAAGCTCTCAGTTGTTTTTTATACGAATTGAATCAAAACTCTTTTTGGAAATATTTTACGTACATAGGTACCTACTCTAGTGTAACTGGAGTTCTGATTTCATAATTTCGATGACTTAAAAGTATGTCAAACGCTTTTCAACGGTACCAACTCCATCAGATTAAAAATCGAACAATAGAAAGGGAACAGCGAGATATGTAGCGATCCGATCACATTCCCTTCTGATGCTAAGGTCGTCTTTAATTGCATTGCACTATCACCAACTCCCCCAATTGTTTTTCATCAGCCTTAAGTATCACCTTCAGTGGTTGGGTGTTGTAGGATCTGGGAGCGTATGCATTAATTTTTCTTAGACACCAAGTGCTTACTTAACCTCCTCGTGGTAACTACCGGGTACGGAGAAACAGCAGCACCTTATCAACAACCCAACAAATTTGGAGGTAAGTTCAAGGGGCTAACAACCCCCCCTATTATGGTAACCAGACCCGGAACGACAACGAACTATGCACTGAGAGTTTGTACGTGGAATGTAAGAACACTCTACATTCTGAGTTGCACCAGAAACTTGAATCTGTCGTCTCGCAATATAAGGCAGACATTACTGCGGTCCAGGAAATACGATGGATAGGATCAGGGATAATGAAAAGGAAAAGCAGTCATCAAAGAATCATTTTTTTGGATGCGCATTCGTCGTGGGACATCGGCTTAGATCGATAGTCATGGATTTCAAGCCAATTAGTGATCGCCTGGCTGTAATCCGCATCGAGGCCAAAACAAAACATCAGTATAATATGTACATGTACACACACCCCTGCCGATGATGCCGAGGAGTCAAGCAAGGAGGATTTATATGACCTCGTGGATAGAACCTACGGAGCCTGTCCAGAGTACGACGTCAAAATCGTACTAGAAGATTTCAATGCAAAAATCGGGAAAGAAGACATCTTTGGCGGATTAGTTGGAAAGCACTGCCTCCACGAAGTTACAACAGATAACGGCTTCCGACTAATCGACCTTGCAGCAGCTCGTAATACGGTGATAAGTAGAACTAGGTTTCCAAGACGAAAGATCTACAAAGCAACCTGCCGATCTTCGGATGGTCGAACCACCAACCAAATCGACCATGTGCTAATCGGCGCAAGGCACGCATCCAACATCTTGAATGTGCGAACTTTCCGAGGAGCAAATGTCAACTCTGACCACTTTCTGGTAGTGGCTAAGTTTAGAGCTCGGCTATCAAACGACAAAAAAACACGTGCGGCCCAAGAAGGAAGTTCTACATCGGCTGCCTTGGCACTCCGGATAATGCCAGAGACTACAGTGAGCGGCTGAGTGTGCGACTCCCGCCGTCCTCCCAAATACAACAGATGAAGCGTAGGAAAAAAGAGCATCCGCAGTTTCTCAGCTCAAAGATCTGGAAGAGTCTTGGGCCGAGAACAACACCCGTCGTTTCTCTAAAAGGTCGAAGCAATTAGCTTCTGCTTTCAGAACCGGGACACAGGCTCTTCGTAACAGTGAAGGAAACCTAGTCACCGAAGCACAGGGAATTGTAGGTGTCTTCAAGCAGCTGTTGGAAGCTGCCGAATACGCAAAATGTCGAGCGAGCTAATGGGGAAAGAGAAGCAAGACCAGTCAATGAAGACACAGTCCCAACACCCAGCGTAGAAAACGTAGAAAGTCCGCCGGGTCGGATGGCATACCTGCGGAACTCTTTAAATATGGAGTAGGTGTTTTGATGAACCGCATGCACCAGGTCATCACCAAAGTGTGGGAGGAAGAATGCATGTCCACTGATTGGTCGATAAGCTCCATATGCCCCATCTACAAAAAAGGCGATCCGATGTCATGCAAAAACTACCGTGGCATATCCCTGCTTAATGTTGCACACACAATCCTATCCAACGTTCTATGTGAGCGACTTAAACCGTTCTGCAACACAATTATCGGCACGTACCAGTTTGGCTTCAGGCAAGGGAGAACAACGAAGGACAATATATTCACACTGAGGCAGATCCTGGAAAAGACCAACGAATTTCAAGTCGAAATCCACCATCTTTTCATCGACTTTAAACTGTGTATGATAGCATCCACTGCTAAGAGCTTATGGTGGCGATGTCTGAATTCGGGATCCCGAACAAACTGATCCAGCTGTGCCGCATGACGCTTAACAATACGCAGTCGCAGTGTGCAAATGGGTAACAATTCATCCGGGTTATTCCAAACATGCGCAGGGTTTAGACAAGGAGATGCGTTTGTATGTGACTTCTTCAACACAGTCCTGGAGCAGATAGTGCGCAAGGCAGGTGTGAGCACGGAAAACACTATCTTCAACAAGTCCACCCAGCTCCTAGGCTATGCGGACGACATTGACATCATCGGTTGATCCAAGAGAGCTGTGCTTGAGGCCCTCACAGCGATTGAAGAACAGGCGAAACTCGTTGGTCTTGAAGTGAATGAGGACAAAACAAAGTAAATGCTATCAACAAACAAAGCAACATCTGTCCACCGCCTAGACAAAACGTCACTGTTGGTAGCAGCAATTTCGAAGTAGTTAAGGAGTTCACCTACCTTGGAACAAACATCAATCCCACAAATGACACCTTAGTGGAGATCCGAAGAAGAATTACCATAGCGATCCGCTGCTGCTTCTGGTTGGGCAAACAACTGGTTCAAAACTCATCACTCGAAAGACAAAGTGTCTGCTATACAAAACTTTTTACCAGTCCAACTCTACGGCGCCGAGTGCTGGACGATAAGTAAAAAAGGGGTAATGATACTGGGCACTTTCGAGAGAAAAATTCTTCGACGAATTTTCGGTCCCATATGCGACGTGGCGAATGGAGAAGAAGGTTCAACCGAGAACTGTATGAGATGTACCAAGATGTGGATGTAGTCCAGAAGACCAAGAAAAGACTACTACATTGGCTCGGCCACATCGAGCGAATGGACGATAACGCTCCAGTCAAGAAAGTCTTCTCATCCTAGCCCCCAGGTTCGAGACGACAAGGAAGACTGAACCTACGGTACAAGGACCAAGTGACTGCGGATGCCAGAGCGCTTGGTTTCGGCGACTGGAGAGTGCGTGCGAGGAATCGTTCACGATGGAAGGCTGTAGTATCTCAGGCTGAGACCCTTCATGGATTGTGAGCCGGATAAGTAAGTAAATACACGCAAAGACAACATTTTGTTCGTTGGAAGCAGGTGGCCATGGTTCAGAGGATAGAGTAGTTGATTGCTAAGCCGAACGCCCCAGCTTCGGCAGTAATCATTCTTTTTCTACAAAAATCGCCAGCCGATGGCCTCAGTCGCCAGCCCAAGTAACAATTTATCTTGTATAAGGTCCGATTCCTGAACATTCAGAAGCAATAGCTTCTATAGTGTTATTTTTAAGACTTATTTTAAGGATGATTATTTTTATTTTGCTTGAATAAGACCTTTTGTAATTTACTTATAACAGTCTGCAATTCGATAACACAGATAAGGCCTCCTTGTGCAAATTATAACAAACTGCTTGCGCAAGATTGATTTACCGAAATCCCATAAGGCCTTTTCGTGAAAGCGCATTTAAAATAACTAGTATAAGGCCTTATTTTTGTTTACTTACAACAGTCTGCAATTTGATAGCACAGATAAGGCCTCCTTGTGCAAATTATAACAAACTGCTTGCGCAAGATTGATTTACCGAAATCACATAAGGCCTTTTCGTGAAAGCGCATTTAAAATAGCTAGTATAAGGCCTTATTTTTGTTTACTTACAACAGTCTGCAATTTGATAGCACAGATAAGGCCTCCTTGTGCAAATTAATAACAAACTGCTTGCGCAAGATTGATTTACCGAAATCACATAAGGCCTTTTCGTGAAAGCGCATTTAAAATAGCTAGTATAAGGCCTTATTTTTGTTTACTTACAACAGTCTGCAATTTGATAGCACAGATAAGGCCTCCTTGTGCAAATTATAACAAACTGCTTGCGCAAGATTGATTTACCGAAATCACATAAGGCCTTTTCGTGAAAGCGCATTTAAAATAACTAGTATAAGGCCTTATTTTTGTTTACTTACAACAATTTGCAATTTGATAACACAGATAAGACCTCCTTGTGCAAATTATATAGTTATAGCTCTCTTAAGAAGGTTGACACTTTAAGGAATGTAGGACTACCCCAGTTCAAAACCCATGTTTTTTGTGTCTTCTTTTTTTATTGAATGGAAAAACTATTATTCCATCGTTATTTGAATACCAATAATGGGTGTATCGTTTTTACCTGAGCTTGTACTGTAATTAATTTGTATTTTTTTTTTTTTTTGAGAATTTATTTTCTGAAGGTTTTCTTAGTAAGCTCTTACAGTAAAAAGATAGATTCCCTTAAATCCCAAACTTTTTTCCTACGTTGTTCAAAAATCTTATTCATACTACTATGCATATACCACACATATTTTAATTCAGTTTTAATGCTTCCAAATTAACCAACTTAACGAAAAACTTTGTTCATCATTAATCTGAACATTAAACAATTTTATTCATTAATATTTCACAATTGTTTCATAACTCTTAAAGTTTGACATGAAACAAATAGTTTTAAATGTGCTATCCCTTACGTACAAGTTACTTTAGCACAATGGATGAATGGTCGACTGACACGCTGAGGGTCCCAAGTTCAAATCCGGTAGGAAGTCTGTAATGTTTCTTTCACATATTCTGTATAATCGAAATATACTCAACATCTTACAATTTTCAGGAAGCAGAAAAACAAAATAGTCGGATACATTAAAAATAGGAAAAAAACAAAAATAAATTCATAAATTTAATTTTTCCTTGTTTCTTCGAATAACTTCCGTAAGACTTTACAATAACCTTTTTGAGAAAACATATGAGAAACTATTGCTTGTTTAAATAAATTGATGTAATACCTTATTTATATACCCATTGAGAAGCTATTGCTTCTTTAAATTAATTGTTATAGACCTTGTAGAGATTTCATCCGAGAAGCTATTACTTCCTTAAATAAATTGATATAAGGCCTTGTCATAATTGATTTAATTAAACATGGCTTGCATAACTTGCGCCAAACATATTTGTGTAAGGTTTTATACAAGCCGCATACAAATCAAGAAATAGCTTCGCTTAAGCCTTATACAAGTTAAATTGTTACTTGGGAGTGCTGTATGTGTCTGTAGTTCGTTGCATTTATGTGCGACATCAGTCAATAGTCAATCAATATTCGTTGGCAATGTGGATTGTAGGAAAGGCGATTAGAGTTTGGTAGTTCGTAACAAATAGAACGAAAAAAAATTGTTTTTTTAAATTTTTTCTGTTTTAAAGCTAAGAGTTGTATCATAAATATTACACGTTCTTATGCACACACAAAGTTATGAATAAGGAAGGTGTTTCTGGATAGGAAGGGCTATCCAAATAATTTTTTGTTGCTATTTTTAGAGGGCAGAAGCTGGAAATATCTTTTAAAATACTCCAAAATTATTGATATGACACCCTTTTGATCTTCAAATTCCTCTTTTTTTTTTTAATTTAAAACAAAATTAAAATTAAACTCAAATCAAGCCTTTAAAAAGAACATACGAGAATCTTCACGCACTCTATCCTTCTCAAAAAACGGAACACGATCCTTATCTAGCATGGAAATGGAAGTTAAATTAAGGCACCCTCCAAATATACGGAACCAAATGATCGTCCCCATTATGAATTAAAAAAAAACTTCACGTACAAAAACAAACCTACTCATTTCAATGTACCTTAAGGAATATAATTTATGAAATGTCGAATTTAAAAACAAACCAACGACGCGTGCCAATGGAGGGGGAGAACCATCGAAACCACGAAAACCAACCTCACCGAACAGCAGCACCTTCAACTGTTCGTCGCCCCTATTTTCAATGTTTTTAAATATAATTATAATCACTTTTACATGGCCATGGACTTCTTTGTCGTCGTCTGTCTATGGTTTTAGATTGAGCCAAACGTTCCAGACTTAAAAAAGCAACATAAAGAAGGACTCAACTCAGCCAAGCGTTACATCTGTTGAACAGATTTCAAAACCCAAACAACACAGGCCAGGCCACACTACCACCACCATCTTCCTCCTCATCATCGGTCTTCGGTCCCTTGCTTTTACGTTCGTATTGTTTTTTATTATTTTACTTTGTTTTTCTTTTTTTTAATTTTGGATCACTGCAAGTTAGAATGCAAATGTACAACACATGCGCCAGGAGAAGTGAAGCAAACCATCGCATATACCACTGTTGACGAAGTTTAAAAATAGATCCTTTGAAAAAGACTAATATAACGAAGTGCAAGTCCCTCTGGAAAGGAACACAATAAACTATCCTGCGAAGACACTAAACCACAGGTTGACGGATAGCCCGTGATCCCTAAAATGCACCAATGCCAGTTCGACTATCGTTCCGAAGATCGTTTTCGAACGAACTCCTCGCATATAAGTGTCAGATTGAATTTCAATTCGACCTCGAAGAATAGAGATGTTGAGCAGACTGTCAGCCACCAGTGCCATCGCGTCCAGAGTCCCCTTGTCGCTGATCGTCATCGATGTCATGATCATTACAAAAGATTATTTGATTTTCACGAGCGCACTTGTGTAAATGTGTTTCAGGGATTTGTGTGATCATCATTATCCATCGAGGAGGACATCTGTAAACAGGATACTGTTGAAAATCCCTCTGAAGCAGACAGCGGAACCATAGGGCACGAGATGCAGGTAGGTAGCCAGGATAATAGACAAACGATGAAAACAATTCAATTACCGTAACACAATAAGAGATGCTTGTTGGCTCAACGATGCGCAAATAACGGATGTGGTTGTAAAAACACGTATTCGTTTGTTGATACAGCCTCGGCCTACTGAATAAACACAGGAGATTAGGATCTCCTTGATGTCCTTAGGAAACTGGAAAGGAAACAGAAGTTAGTCAGTTGAATGAACAATTAATTCAGGTAAATTATGTTATGGTATCATGATCAGCATAGATCCATGAATTGAATGTTGGTTTGGTGATGTGAAGTGAAGAAGAAGTGATGTGTGAAGTGATGTACATGATAGGGATGCTAAAGGTGTGAAGATCCTTTGTGCAATTTTGTTGATTGAGGTTGATTGAAAAAAAAAAATATTTGAAGGGGCCTTGTGTACTTGCACATATAGCCCGCACAGTTGTACAGTAACAGCTCTTCTCCCTAATAGGTCCTCATGCCTTTAACTTTCCTCTGGAGGTAACTGGCGCCACTGGTTCCTAGTTGATTGAAGGTTTGGTTGTCGGCCTTCAACCAGGTTACCAAAAGAAACTGGTTCAGCTTTACCCATTTTTGGTATTCTTTTCGTGATAATCACGGCACTCAGTACGGAATGCTTGCGTCTCCTTTCCGACAAAATCGATGTCTTGTCAGGTATCAGGGGCGTCGTTCTCAAAATGGAAGGTCTGGACACAGGTATGCAATTCCAGACCCCAGAATATGAACAAAAACTCAACTACCTATCTTCCCTAAGCTGTGAGTCCCATAAACTCAAGGCGCAGGGAGGCAAAGCAGCGAGGCGAATAGCTTCGGGGTAGCTTGGTCTCGTGACACTGCTGTCAGCTATTATACTATTAACTGTTCTCAATAAATCCTTGTTAATCAACCGCTGCAGTGTTTTGGGCTTCTTCAGAACGATAGAAGGCTAGGTTCGTTTTCGTTACCTCGGATCTTGAAGAAGGGTAAAAACAAAGCATGTGGTTTGGTATGGTGGCTTAAATGGTGAATCACACCAGTCTTGAGAATCAGGTTTGTTTTAAGCTGCCACCAATCTTATGCATCTGCTGTCGAATGGTTTTTTTTGCAGGACCACTTATGCCCTATTTCGGTACTGTTCTTTTGGTCGAGTCTACGAATGAGGGCTTTAAATATTCTAGACTGCTATTATTCACTCACTTCTTAAGGTCAGCCCAGGAAGGACCAGGGCCTTATCCAACAAGCGTTTCTAACCCAGCTCGGTGAGTTCCTAGCTTTCTCCAGTTTTGCTCTCAAAGTCGGTCCTCTACCACCCGTGTGCTCTACATGAGTTGCGGCCTTCCTCTTCTACGACGAACGTCAATCCAAGTTTGATTCGAAACTCTAAAGGTAGCATTATTTTTCATTCACTCTATATGACCCAACCATCTAAGTTTTTGGACTCTAACTTCTCTGGCTAGGTCCGTGTCGCTGAACAGCTCGTACAGTTTCTTGTTTGAATATTTGTCTCCATTCTCCATTTATGCAGACAGGACCAAAAATCACTCGAAGAATTTTTCTCCCAAAGCAGCCCAAAGTTTTTTCATCAGATGTCGTCAAGGTCCATGTTTCTGCACCATACATGAAGACCGGATGATAAGTATTTTGTACAGTGATACTTTAGTTGCCCGAGAGAGGACTTTACTACTCAATTGCCCCCTAAGTCCAAAGAAGTAACGATTGGCAAAAGTGATTCTTCGTTTGTTCCAGCGCTATTGTCGTTGTCTGAGTCTATAACGGATCCTAGGTTGGTAAAGTCCTTAACTACCTCGAAGCCTAAACGGTTTATACTGACGTTGGCTGCAAGAAGTCGATGTTGGATGTCTTTTCTTGTTGAGAGCATTAACTTGGTCTGCCCCGTTAACAGCTAGACCCATCTTCTTGGTTTCCGTTTCAGGGCTTATGAATGCTCCACATACTTTGTTCTTTCAATTATGTCAATGTAGTCTGCGATCCTAGGAGCTCGACAGACTTTTGAAAGATTGTGCATCTGGCGTTGACGTTGGAGTTTTGCACAATTGTCTAAAACCTTTTCAGACCTCATTTTACTACACCGCCGCGCCGCTGCCATCAGGGTTGTCAGTCTAAAAACGAGTATAAAAAGCGAGAGAAGCGTCAGTGAATCAGAAATCAGTAGATTCTGACAGGGCATCAAAAATAACGATTAAAAAAGAGTGCAGGATACAAAACGGAGCCCTGGGGCACACCAGCATTCATTTGGTTGCTGGTGGATATCAGATTGGAATCCGTCCAATAAAACTTGTATTGAACTCTCCGAAAGGTGATAACTGATACTTATCCAACGTAGATAGGATTCTATCGAGACCGGAGACACGCATTTTCGATAAGGCTGGACGAATGCTGTTTTCCAACTCCTCCAAATAAACCCAGAAGAATAGGGAAGATGAAAATCTTACCCAAGGGTCTTGACAGCGTTGAAAAACGCCTGTTAAGAACAATAGCAGAGAGCCGGAAATACCATTCAGAGCAGTGTATGTTGGGGTCTTTTAGGACACTCACTACAGGAGGAATATGAACAAGCTTTAGTTCCATGGAATTATTAATGCGCTGAAGAACTGAGGGAGTCATGGCACTCTCTGGCAGCTTAGAGTTGGAGGCGAACTGCCTTGTTAGATTCCCATGAGAGTTTACAAATTGAGTATCATCATCACTTATCACTTCACTATTAAACCGATTGGATAAAGGTGTCAATATCCATTCAAAAGACCCTTTGATGCAGAAAGTGTCATTCTTTGCTAGATTTGGTAGCACAATCCAATCTCCGATTTTATCTGCCACTTTTTTCAGTTCGATGATTTGAATAGTTATAAATTCCGGTATTGGTAGAGTTCCTTGAAAGTGTCTATAGCTTGCAGCTTTCTTCTCAACGTGATGTTATTGTGGTACTTTTTCGGAATACTCCATTTCCTTGCAAGCTATCCTGTATGCCAACTTGACGATGCTGAGCTCCCTATAAGGAACCCTTTGGATGAGCTTCTTTGTCTTTTTTCTATTACCATATAAGATCTGCACCCTCATCATCACCGTCCTGCTATATGGTACAGAAGAATGGGCCCTGTCAAAAACGGATGAGTGCACCCTAGGCCGGTTCGAGAGAAAAGTTCTATGGAAGATCTATGGTTCTGTCTGCATAAACGGTGAATGGAGGAGAAGATTTAACGACGAACTGTACGGGCTGTACAGCGACACTGAAAGTCCAAAGACTCAGATGGCTTTTCACGGGGAGAGGATTGATATCAATACTCTGGCCCGTAAAGTCTTCGAATTCACACCAGAGAGAAGGCACAGTAGAGGATGACCAAGGCTCAGATGGACGCGCGCAAGTTGAAGACGACCTAAACCAACTCGGCGTGCGAAACTGGAGACAGCTAGCTAGGGACCGATATCTGGGTGGAGAGGTTAGTTGGTTGAGGCCCAAGTCCACCCCAAACTGTAGCGCCACCTTAAGTAAGTAAGTATATAAGATCTGCATGATTTTACCAAGGCTTTTGCACTTCTCCTTTTCGATGTCCAAATGTCGAATTGGAAATCTGTAAGGTTCGGTGTCCCGGTGTTCTATAAGAAAAAAAGAAGCCTATTTGCGAGTCAGTGGCTGAGTCAGACTCTTCATACGAATCAGTATACCGCTGCACTCAAGCTGAAAGGAGGAAGGGAAAATACGTACAGAAAGAAATCAGCTCAAACAATCTCCAAAAACACGGCGCTGCGCCACATAGAACGATCGGCGCCAAAGAGCCTAATACTTTCATTCTTGAGATACAGACTATTGACCAATGGACTCGCCACATGCAGCCCGCTGCATCAACTTCTAACAAAAATCAATATAAGTTTACAAAACAACAGTCAAAATAGAATAATTAGCTTCTTCCACTAATCGGGCATTCTTCATCGGCACAACAAGAGTTTAACGCTCGCAAAGATAAACATTTTGATTTCGTGAAACATCGCATATGGACATTGTTTTCATTAGACACAGAACTGAAGAGACCTGTTTTTCAAAATCTCAGCCCGAAACAGCCGTTTATACTGACATACAGCGAGCAATAACCCGCGCAAATGAGTTTGGCTGCTAAAATTCAAATAAACAGGACGTTTCAAACGATCATCGTCGTTGCAGTCTCGCTGGATTCTCTGGTGTTGTTTGTTATGTCGTCAACCCTTTTCATTTTCTCTCTTTCGATACGCTCGATAGTTCTCTGGTTTTATAGTGGTGCAGGAGCTTAAGTAATTAAGATGCACCGGAGCACAATTCCAATTCGAAAGACATCAACATTATTATTGTCTTGCCGTGGTGACAGGCTACATGCAGTGCAGTGCAACGGTTAGCGTTAGGCGTTTGGGGTTGTTTTATTCGATAATAAAGCCTGTGTCTTTCGCTGCGCACTTGTGGAAGTCATTTCGAATCTATTTTATGAAACGATTTGTTGTTTTTGTTTTTTTAGCTTTGCTCTAACCTTTTGTGTTCGCTTTGGGTAAAGTAGGTTTCCCTTGAGGTAGCAGCGAGCCCTATAAAAATCTATTAACGAAGAAGAAAACAGGAAGAAGTCGTATAGAATTTGTGATTATGACGACTTGACGTTGACGGCATAATGTTGTCATGATCACAATGGAAGTGTCTTTTTTATAGTCTGCGTTGTTTTTTTGCTCAAATGTTGGATGGAAAAATGTTTTTCAATAATCTCTGCTCCTCTCTGACACTTCAGTAGCTCATTTGACAGATGTCACTTAATTATCATTGTCATATGTCGTTTTCCATTGGTCGTGCAGAAGCATTCGGAAGAGTTCAGAAGTCTTCTGAAACCATTCCATTGGACTGACTTTGACAGACGGAATGCTTCTTAGAAGAGCAGAACTCTTCTGTTTTGAAAAGAGAATCGTCCGAAGATTGACACACACATCAAAACCCGTTCCATTGGAGGTAGAGGAAGAAACGTCAAAAAAATACCAATGGAAAACGACAATAGTTCATTGCGTTACGCAATGTCAGTGTCTATGTCAATACAAATTGGCATTATTAGTGATTTAAATTAACTCAAGCTATTTGCAAAATATTTTCACTTTAATTTTCAACTTGCAACTTCACAACTTTGACTATCATATCAAGTCGCGTAGATTTTCTTAGCCAAGGGGACATGTCCCACGATCAATATTTTTCGAGGGGAGTACTTACAATTTAAATACTTTTCACCTAGTCGCTCTCCCTAGTTCGTATGCATTCGAATCGAAAGAAATAATTGTTTCCTGAACACGGTTGATAGATTGAAAATTTCGGAAACGATACTGGCAAACTGTGCTGTATTGTCTGTCTGCGTTGTCTTACCTCTAGGATCAGAAATTACCCACCCGAATGAAAAGATTCGCTTTATAGCCGTCGAACCCGGAAATAAGACGGCGACATTGGGTGCACGCTAAACGGAACATGTTTTGTTTAAATTATTATTTTTTGGTGTGTTTCCCTTGCATTGCGTGCTTTACCTTCTTGAAAAACTTGTTGAGGGGACCACCACCACTCGATTGAAGTTGAATTAAATTGAAATTTCATGTGTGGGGTCCTAAGACCATCATAAACAAACAAATAGTTGTAGATTATAGTTGATAACATGGGGGCATATTTATTTGTAAATTGTGTATTCGATCGAGCATCATTCCAGCATACGGTATGAATTATGAACAAAACAATTTTTTTGAAACTAGTATTTAGCATTAGGCGTGTTTTTTTGGCATCGCTTTCTGCAGCCAAACCAAATTCGATTTACCAAAAAAAACGTATCCGCAGTTGCCCATCCGCAGCAGTTTTAATTTTATTTTTAAGTTAGTAGACTTCTCTTGCTGCTGGATAATAAAACAAAAACAAAGAAAAACCGAAATGTATTCAATATTATTTTTGAGTTGTTTTTAACGTAGGTATAATTAATTTATAAACCAAAAGTTAATTGGATTCACCTTCTTTCTTATTTTCCATTTGTGTATCCATCTGCATTTGTTCAAAGTTTGATTTGTTTATTTTGGTTTTACTTTCGGATAAGTTTTTGACATGTTGGGGTTATGTTCGTATAGATTTCTTCAATCGTCGTTCAATAAACAAATAAATATAACAATAACAAATGTCAAACAGAGAAGTGTGTTTGAAAAGTGTGTGTGCTTGTATGTATGTGTGAATTTTGATACAAAACAAGATTCAGATTTTGAATCTCGAATCCATTTTTTTTTAAATCTCAAGTCTCAAATAGACCATGAAATCAGAGATTTGTCCACTTTTTCCTCACTTCCACCACCTCTATTTATGATGCTAAGGTCGTTTTTAATTGCACTATCACCAACTCCCCCAATTGTTATTCATCAGCCTTAAGTATCACCTTCAGTGGTTGGGTGTTGTAGGATCTGGGGGCGTATGCTGTAATTTTTCCTAGACACCAAGTGCTTACTTAACCTCCTCGTGGTAACTACCGGGTACGGAGAAACAGCAGCACCTTATCAACAATCCAACAAATTTGGAGGTAAGTTCGAGGGGCTAACAACCCCCCCTATTATGGTAACCAGACCCGGAACGACAACGAACTATGCACTGAGAGTTTGTACCTGGAATGTAAGAACACTCTACATTCTGAGTTGCACCAGAAACTTGAATCTGTCGTCTCGCAATATAAGGCAGACATTACTGCGGTCCAGGAAATACGATGGATAGGATCAGGGATAATGAAAAGGAAAAACTGCGACATTTTTTACAGCAGTCATCAAAGAATCATTTTTTTCGATGCGCATTCGTCGTGGGACATCGGCTTAGATCGATAGTCATGGATTTCAAGCCAATTAGTGATCGCCTGGCTGTAATCCGCATCGAGGCCAAAACAAAACATCAGTATAATATGTACATGTACACACACCCCTGCCGATGATGCCGAGGAGTCAAACAAGGAGGATTTATATGACCTCGTGGATAGAACCTACGGAGCCTGTCCAGAGTACGACGTCAAAATCGTACTAGAAGATTTCAAAGCAAAAATCGGGAAGGAAGACATCTTTGGCGGATTAGTTGGAAAGCACAGCCTCCACGAAGTTACAACAGATAACGGCTTCCGACTAATCGACCTTGCAGCAGCTCGTAATACGGTGATAAGTAGAACTAGGTTTCCAAGACGAAAGATCTACAAAGCAACCTGCCGATCTTCGGATGGTCGAACCACCAACCAAATCGACCATGTGCTAATCGGCGCAAGGCACGCATCCAACATCTTGAATGTGCGAACTTTCCGAGGAGCAAATGTCAACTCTGACCACTTTCTGGTAGTGGCTAAGTTTAGAGCTCGGCTATCAAACGACAAAAAAACACGTGCGGCCCAAGAAGGAAGTTCTACATCGGCTGCCTTGGCACTCCGGATAATGCCAGAGACTACAGTGAGTGGCTGAGTGTGCGACTCTCCCTCAGCATGCGCAGTTTCTCAGCTCGAAGATCTGGAAGAGTCTTGGGCCGAGAACAACACCCGTCGTTTCTCTAAAAGGTCGAAGCAATTAGCTTCTGCTTTCAGAACCGGGACACAGGCTCTTCGTAACAGTGAAGGAAACCTAGTCACCGAAGCACAGGGAATTGTAGGTGTCTTCAAGCAGCTGTTGGAAGCTGCCGAATACGCAAAATGTCGAGCGAGCTAATGGGGAAAGAGAAGCAAGACCAGTCAATGAAGACACAGTCCCAACACCCAGCGTAGAAAACGTAGAAAGAGCCATCAAAAAGCTAAAAAATAACAAGTCCGCCGGGTCGGATGGCATACCTGCGGAACTCTTTAAATATGGAGTAGGTGTTTTGATGAACTGCATGCACCAGGTCATCACCAAAGTGTGGGAGGAAAAATGCATGTCCACTGATTGGTCGATAAGCTCCATATGCCCCATCTACAAAAAAGGCGATCCGATGTCATGCAAAAACTACCGTGGCATATCCCTGCTTAATGTTGCACACACAATCCTATCCAACGTTCTATGTGAGCGACTTAAACCGTTCTGCAACACAATAATCGACACGTACCAGTGTGGCTTTACGCCAGGTAGAACAACGATAGGACAAATATTTACACTGAGGCAGATCCTGGAAAAGACCAACGAATTTCAAGTCGAAATCCACCATATTTTCATCGACTTTAAACTACGTATGATAGCATCCACTGCTAAGAGCTTATGGTGGCGATGTCTGAATTCGGGATCCCGAACAAACTGATCCAGCTGTGCCGCATGACGCTTAACAATATGCAGTGCAGTGTGCAAATGGGTAACAGCTCATCCGAGTTATTCCAAACATGCGCAGGGTTTAGACAAGGAGATGCGTTGGTATGTGACTTCTTCAACATAGTCCTGGAAAAGATAGTGCGCAAGGCAGGTGTGAGCACGGAAAACACTATCTTCAACAAGTCCACCCAGCTCCTAGTCTATGCGGACGACATTGACATCATCGGTTGATCCAAGAGAGCTGTGCTTGAGGCCTTCACAGCGATTGAAGAACAGGCGAAACTCGTTGGTCTTGAAGTGAATGAGGACAAAACAAAGTACATGCTATCAACAAACAAAGCAACATCTGTCCACCGCCTAGGACAAAACGTCACTGTTGGTAGCAGCAATTTCGAAGTAGTTAAGGAGTTCACCTACCTTGGAACAAACATCAATCCCACAAATGACACCTTAGTGGAGATCCGAAGAAGAATTACCCTAGCGATCCGCTGCTGCTTCTGGTTGGGCAAACAACTGGGTTCAAAACTCATCACTCGAAAGACAAAGTGTCTGCTATACAAAACTTTTTACCAGTCCAACTCTACGGCGCCGAGTGCTGGACGATAAGTAAAAAAGGGGAATGATACTGGGCACTTTCGAGAGAAAAATTCTTCGACGAATTTTCGGTCCCGTATGCGACGATGGCGAATGGAGAAGAAGGTTCAACCGAGAACTGTATGAGCTGTACCAAGATGTGGATGTAGTCCAGAAGACCAAGAAAAGACTACTACATTGGCTCGGCCACATCGAGCGAATGGACGATAACGCTCCAGCCAAGAAAGTCTTCTCATCCCAGCCCCAGGTTCGAGACGACAAGGAAGACTGAACCTACGGTACAAGGACCAAGTGACTGCGGATGCCAGAGCGCTTGGTTTCGGCGACTGGAGAGTGCGTGCGAGGGATCGTTCACGATGGAAGGCTGTAGTATCTCAGGCTGAGACCCTTCATGGATTGTGAGCCGGATAAGTAAGTAAATACACGCAAAGACAACATTTTGTTCGTTGGAAGCAGGTGGCCATGGTTCAGAGGATAGAGTAGTTGATTGCTAAGCCGAACGCCCCAGCTTCGGCAGTAATCATTCTTTTTCTACAAAAATCGCCAGCCGATGACCTCAGTCGCCAGCCCAAGTAACAATTTATCTTGTATAAGGTCCGATTCCTGAACATTCAGAAGCAATAGCTTCTATAGTGTTATTTTAAGACTTATTTAAGGATGATTGTTTTTATTTTGCTTGAATAAGACCTTTTGTAATTTACTTATAACAGTCTGCAATTCGATAACACAGATAAGGCCTCCTTGTGCAAATTATAACAAACTGCTTGCGCAAGATTGATTTACCGAAATCCCATAAGGCCTTTTCGTGAAAGCGCATTTAAAATAGCTAGTATAAGGCCTTATTTTTGTTTACTTACAACAGTCTGCAATTTGATAGCACAGATAAGGCCTCCTTGTGCAAATTATAACAAACTGCTTGCGCAAGATTGATTTACCGAAATCCCATAAGGCCTTTTCGTGAAAGCGCATTTAAAATAGCTAGTATAAGGCCTTATTTTTGTTTACTTACAACAGTCTGCAATTTGATAGCACAGATAAGGCCTCCTTGTGCAAATTATAACAAACTGCTTGCGCAAGATTGATTTACCGAAATCCCATAAGGCCTTTTCGTGAAAGCGCATTTAAAATAGCTAGTATAAGGCCTTATTTTTGTTTACTTACAACAGTCTGCAATTTGATAGCACAGATAAGGCCTCCTTGTGCAAATTATAACAAACTGCTTGCGCAAGATTGATTTACCGAAATCCCATAAGGCCTTTTCGTGAAAGCGCATTTAAAATAGCTAGTATAAGACCTTATTTTTGTTTACTTACAACAATTTGCAATTTGATAACACAGATAAGACCTCCTTGTGCAAATTATATAGTTATAGCTCTCTTAAGAAGGTTGACACTTTAAGGAATGTAGGACTACCCCAGTTCAAAACCCATGTTTTTTGTGTCTTCTTTTTTTATTGAATGGAAAAACTATTATTCCATCGTTATTTGAATACAAATAATGGTGTATCGTTTTTACCTGAGCTTGTACTGTAATTAATTTGTATTTTTTTTTTTTTTTGAGAATTTATTTTCTGAAGGTTTTCTTAGTAAGCTCTTACAGTAAAAAGATAGATTCCCTTAAATCCCAAACTTTTTTCCTACGTTGTTCAAAGATCTTATTCATACTACTATGCGTATACCACACATATTTTAATTCAGTTTTAATGCTTCCAACTTAACCAACTTAACGAAAAACTTTGTTCATCATCAATCTGAACATAATTAAACAATTTTATTCATTAATATGTCATAATTGTTTCATAACTCTTAAAGTTTGACATGAAACAACTAGTTTTAAATGTGCTATCCCTTACGTACAAGTTACTTTAGCACAATGGATGAATGGTCGACTGACACGCTGAGGGTCCCAAGTTCAAATCCGGTAGGAAGTCTGTAATGTTTCTTTCACATATTCTGTATAATCGAGATACGCTCAACATCTTACAATTTTCAGGAAGCAGAAAAACAAAATAGTCGGATACATAAAAATAGGAAAAAAACAAAAACAAATTCATAAATTTAATTTTTCCTTGTTTCTTCGAATAACTTCCGTAAGACTTTACAATAACCTTTTTGAGAAAACATATGAGAAACTATTGCTTGTTTAAATAAATTGATGTAAGACCTTATTTATATACCCTTTGAGAAGCTATTGCTTCTTTAAATTAATTGTTATAAGACCTTGTAGAGATTTCATCCGAGAAGCTATTACTTCCTTAAATAAATTGATATAAGGCCTTGTCATAATTGATTTAAGGAAACAATGGCTTGCATAACTTGCGCCAAACGTATTTGTGTAAGGTTTTATACAAGCCGTATACAAATCAAGAAATAGCTTCGCTTAAGCCTTATACAAGTTAAATTGTTACTTGGAGTGCTGTATGTGTCTGTAGTTCGTTGCATTTATGTGCGACTTCAGTCAATAGTCAATCAATGTTCGTTGGCAATGTGGATTGTAGGAAAGGCGATTAGAGTTTGGTAGTTCGTAACAAATAGAACGAAAAAAATTGTTTTTTAAATTTTTTCTGTTTTAAAGCTAAGAGTTGTATCATAAATATTGCACGTTCTTATGCACACACAAAGTTATGAATAAAGAAGGTGTTTCTGGATAGGAAGGGCTATCCAAATAATTTTTTGTTGCTATTTTTAGAGGCAGAAGCATGAAATATCTTTTAAAATACTCCAAAATTATTGATATGACACCCTTTTGATCTTCAAATTCCTCTTTTTTTTTTAAATTTAAAACAAAAATAAAGTCAAACTCAAATCAAGCCTTTAAAAAGAACATACGAGAATCTTCACGCACTCTATCCTTCTCAAAAAACGGAACACGATCCTTATCTAGCATGGAAATGGAAGTTAAATTAAGGCACCCTCCAAATATACGGAACCAAATAATCGTCCCCATTATGAATTAAAAAAAAAACTTCACGTACAAAAACAAACCTACTCATTTCAAGGTAGTAACTTAAGGAATATAATTTATGAAATGTCGAATTTAAAAAAAAACCAACGACGCGTGCCAATGGAGGGGGAGAACCATCGAAACCACGAAAACCAACCTCACCGAACAGCAGCACCTTCAACTGTTCGTCGCCCCTATTTTCAATGTTTTTAAATATAATTATAATCACTTTTACATGGCCATGGACTTCTTTGTCGTCGTCTGTCTATGGTTTTAGATTGAGCCAAACGTTCCAGACTTAAAAAAGCAACATAAAGAAGGACTCAACTCAGCCAAGCGTACATCTGTTGAACAGATTTCAAAACCCAAACAACACAGGCCACACTACCTCCTCATCATCGGTCTTCGGTCCCTTGCTTTCTACGTTCGTATTGTTTTTTATTATTTTACTTCGTTTTTTTTTGTTAATTTTGGAACACTGCAAGTTAGAATGCAAATGTACAACACATGCGCCAGGAGAAGTGAAGCAAACCATCGCATATACCACTGTTGACGAAGTTTAAAAATAGATCCTTTGAAAAAGACTAATATAACGAAGTGCAAGTCCCTCTGGAAAGGAACACAATAAACTATCCTGCGAAGACACTAAACCACAGGTTGACGGATAGCCCGTGATCCCTAAAATGCACCAATGCCAGTTCGACTATCGTTCCGAAGATCGTTTTCGAACGAACTCCTCGCATATAAGTGTCAGATTGAATTTCAATTCGACCTCGAAGAATAGAGATGTTGAGCAGACTGTCAGCCACCAGTGCCATCGCGTCCAGAGTCCCCTTGTCGCTGATCGTCATCGATGTCATGATCATTACAAAAGATTTATTTGATTTTCACGAGCGCACTTGTGTAAATGTGTTTCAGGGATTTGTGTGATCATCATTATCCATCGAGGAGGACATCTCTAAACAGGATACTGTTGAAAATCCCTCTGAAGCAGACAGCGGAACCATAGGGCACGAGATGCAGGTAGGTAGCCAGGATAATAGACAAACGATGAAAACAATTCAATTACCGTAACACAATAAGAGATGCTTGTTGGCTCAACGATGCGCAAATAACGGATGTGGTTGTAAAAACACGTATTCGTTTGTTGATACAGCCTCGGCCTACTGAATAAACACAGGAGATTAGGATCTCCTTGATGTCCTTAGGAAACTGGAAAGGAAACAGAAGTTAGTCAGTTGAATGAACAATTAATTCAGGTAAATGTATGTATGGTATCACGATCAGCAAAGATCCATGAATTGAATGTTGGTTTGGTGATGTGAAGTGAAGAAGATAGTGATGTACATGATAGGGATGCTAAAGGTGTGAAGATCCTTTGTGCAATTTTGTTGATTGATTGAAAAAAAAAATATTTGCCTTGAACAAATTAAGAAGGGGCCGTGTGTATAACACATAATAGCCCGCTCAGTTGTAGAATAATAGCTCTTCCCCCCAATAGGTCCTCATGCCTTTAACTTTCGTCTGGAGGAAACTGGCGCCACTGGTTCCTAG
>CAKKXW010000136.1:20657-31414 GCA_920937365.1 Sphaerophoria rueppellii | reverse complement strand
TCGGAAACTCAATGCTGTCTTGTATCTTTGAAGCAAGATATAGATACCCCCTCGCCACAGTCCATGAGTAGCACTTGCATCAATGAGACCGAACATCTCGAGATGTGCATCACTGACCATCTTTTGTGGACCGAGCACATACGCGATGTCGCCAAAAATACCGCAAAATGTTTGGGCTTCTTAAGACGGTGCACGAAATTTTTTCCCCGTCTGATGTGGCTATTATCTAAAAGACTTATACCCGTCCAAAGCTTGAGTATAATTCTCATATGGGCTGGTGCTCCAGCTACATACTTAAGCCTCTTGGATGGAATACAAAGAAGAGCCATTAGAATGATCGGTAACAGAGACATCACTGATTCATTCACCACTTAAGACCATCATCGTAACGTTCCGTGTCTCTCTCTGTTTTATCGTTACTTCCACTGTATGTGCTCTAGAGAAATAGCCAGTTGCATACCTCCCCTTAAACAATGCAGCCGTTTTACCCGCGTTTCCAGGAATGCCCATCAGTTTATCCTCGAGCCCAACTTCGGACGTACTCTTAAGTATAGAAATTCATTTTTTAGCCGTACTACGCGAATGTGGAACTCTCTTCCACACTGTGTCTTTCCCAGTCATTACAATGTTTAAGAATTCAAGAACAATGTACACCGACACCTCCTTCCTTACCCCTTCCTTAATTCCTAATGCACTCACTGTGTCCCTTGAGTGGGTGCAAATTATAAAAAAAAAGCAAAATAACAAAAAAACTCCTTCCTGTTTTCATGACAGTTTACTCCTTTTCGTTACTCAAAGTGAAGAGAATTAAAAAGATCAAAATCTGTTACTCTTTTCAGTTTTTCTAACTTCCCTCAATTAGATTACACCTTTTTGAAATAAAAAAAAAAATTGAAACTTTTGGAGACACCAAATGCTAAGAATCCTGGAGATCGAAGCAAAATAATTCTTCGTTCGTTCAAATAATTCAATATTAGGCGATTGCTTCTATGTGAAAGCAGTTAGTTCCAGATTGTTCAATTTGTTCATGCTACAGGAGAACACGTTGATTTTTTTTTAAGTTAGTTAATTCGCGCGAATTTAAAACTATTAGGTAGTGTTTTATTGCATTACGTACTCAGACTTCATTCAATCATTCATTCAGAATACATATTTCCTGTGTCTTTATAAGTACATTCAGTATTCAGAATGTTAAACTTCATAATCTTCAAACTTCATAGTATGTCCATTTACAACTCGTCTATTATTCATATTCCAATAACGTCCTTCCTACGCCTGACAACGACACTTGGAAACTTCATCGTATTGCGGCTACCGAAAACTTCCAGTTAATTGTCTCAGCTTGACGAATTCACTTTTTTGTGGCCTCAGTCAGCTAGACTTTTCATTTAATTAACTCTTGGCAAAGTTAGCTGATGGGAACTGAAAGCTGTCTGTGTGGGTATGATTGCAGCATCAAAGAAAAAAGAACAACTCGCAAATTTTTGGATTCAATGTCACTTAGAAATTGTTTAACTGGGTAGGGTGTTTGAAATTTTAATTTTATCTCTTTTTGGTTAAAGTTGACTTAGAATATTAAATTTGTAACTGTTTTGTGTAAGGAGAAGAAACTGATTGGAAAATATAAATTGGATTGCATTACAAAATTGGAAAACCATTTTTAACTTTATTTTATTTACTCAGGGGCTATCTATTATTGAAATCAAACTGCAACACAAATATTGTATATGTATGTTCCATATTTGGTTTCCGTTTTATAATGATCTAATTTAATTGACTGTCAATAATTATAATAAATAATAAATAATTGCATGTGGAAAGTTTAATGTGGTTCGTAAAATGAATTTTGATTTTATCAAATATGCCCTCCTGATTTTATCAGATATTGTTAATTCTGAATTTATTATTCATTTCATGGTTTTTTACTCGCTGTTCAAAAGCTTAAGTTGCAGGTATGACGTGCAGGTAAAAAAAAGTTTTGAATTCCATTTTTAATAGGACTTTCGGGCTACAAGTGTGGTGACTTTGTTAATATATCAATTCGGGAACATATAAAACTCGACTCTATTGTCATGAGTGTTCCCCTACAAACTTTCTATACATTCTTTGTGTAAAATAGGTACCTGCAGGCATTAGGGGTCAGGAGATATTAAAAATTACTTCCTTGAATTCTCTTTACAGCAGTACTATTTACAGATTGTTTGAACTTAAGATGGATGAAAAAAGCAAAATTAATACAGTGGAAAGAACATTTTGTTTATACACTGATAAAAAGTTACCAAGCTATTTACACCTCCACAAACTCTTATTTCACACTGAGAGTAAAAGAAATAAATGTTAAACTTCCAGCTTTGTCGCTAAGCAATTGTCTATAAAGTCACCCTAAGAGCTACTTTTGTCTCTATGCTGAAAAATCAACACAATGGTTCAGCAATTGCAATAAAACAGAAACAAATAAAAAAAATATTCACCGGATGTAAGAGTGAACAAAAGAAACTATACAATAGGTCTCCCAGCTCCAGAAAGTAAGAACAATTAAATAAAATAGCTTAAAGTGCACTTCACATCTACCTCAGAGCACCAGCACCATGTATGCTTTTTTATTTCATCCAGCTCTTCCTTCCTAGCCTGCCAACCTTGGAGTAGGTACAAACATGTGAACAGAATGATAAAAAAAGAACGTTTCAGCTGAAATCCAAATGCTCTTCACCTGGCTGTAAGTTCTTTGAATGTAATGAAATGCCCCAGGAATGCAATTTATTTCAACCCTTTGCTCTTGGGGGTTGTTCGCTTGTGTTTGACTCGTTTTATTTTCAATTCAAAGCCAGACATTTGAGAAGCTGTTATGGACAGAATTTCGCTGGTTTTCCGCCAATTGTTCTATTTGGAAAGGAACTTTATAGATGTTTTAGTTGATGTGGCAAGCTTAAAAATCAAGAGGTGACTTTTTCAAGTTAAGAATGATTGAAATCCTCATTGCTTGCACAGTCTTAGTTTTTTTTCGAGCTATACTCATTACTCATACAGCCTTATTGTTATTTATTAGATTCTTTTTACACACCTCTATATAGTATTAAAGCTATGCTATTATATTACGTTGAATAAATTCTTATTTATAAAAATTTGTTCAACATAGCATAGTTATGTTAGATCTCTGTCAAAAAAAGTACCAAAACGATGATCTTAAACATTCGACAGACATTTGAATTAAAAAAATATATTATTTCCTGTCAACAGTTGATGTGTTTCAATAAAATTTGTTTCATATTTTTCTTAGAAAATTCATTGGGTCAAACAGTTTTTTATAAAGTTTAGGCCTCCAGGAAAGCGAATTCATGTCATTCAAAACACTGCTAAATTGGTATGGCATTTTTAGTTGCTGACAAGACTCAAATAAAAATCAAATTTCTTGACAGATTATGATGATAATTTATAATTTTTGTTTTATTGACGTATGATGTCTGACACATACGTAGTATAGTACCTTATAATAAGCTTTATACAATCCTAAACGTTTGTATAACTTATTCAATCCCTATGCAGTGTAGCGAAAACTTTATAAATAAGGATTTCCTTATACAGGCAGTATAAGTCTTATAATAAGTCTATGTTCGGTTTATAAATAAGGCTTCTTATATATATAAAAATGTAATGTTGGTTTGTGTACCCTCGAAAAACTCAACAACCGTTTGACCGATTTTCTTAATTTTTGTTTTAAACTAAAGAGGAATAAGGATAGAAGGTTGTTAACAAACAAAATGTAAACTTGTCAATCACAAACGGTGCAAATATTAATAAATAATGCTTTTATTACTTCAGCAAAATATATCAATATAGCTACGAATGGTCGTCAAATATTTTTATTTTCATATTTCAGTCAAAAAAAATGTCAGTGAAGAAAAATATTATTTGTATTTCATCGACAATTAAAAAAAAAAAATATACTCTTGACATTTTTAGCTGTCTCATTTTTTTCTTTTTTTAGATTTGTTGCTGAGTTCCACTCACTACTTTTGTACCAGTGGAGTGTTTGTCATCGTATTTTGAGGAGCGTAAATGAGTTTTAAGTATTTTGTGAAAAATCAACCAAGTCGTTAATGACATATGTAGAGGGCATAGGGGTAGCAGTTAGCGTGTAGGGTAGGACAGCGAGTAATGAGGTACCGGGGTAGCGGGAAACGGATAGCAGTTTAGGTCTTTAATTTATAGCATTTGCAATCATAATCAATAAAGCTCAAGGTCAATCTTAAGAATTGCGTGGCTTATATTTAGATGCGACGGATAGTCTTTATATCTACGCAGACAGAAAAACAAAAAATATTGCAAAACTAAATTTATATGAAATGTAATCTTTGTTTTGTTTCTCATATATCAACCATCCAATTACATGTGCCACTGCGAAGCGTTGCAGGGTCCAGCTAGTTATTTATAAAGTAGGACTTTTGTTTGTTTGTTAGTTTATCGACAACAAACATACAACCGACAACACAAGCAAACAAAAGCCTTGCTTTATATATTAGTAGATAAATAATTTTTGTATTATTGACGTGTGATGTCTGACACATACGTATTATAGTACCTTATAATATGTAAGCTTTATACAACCCTAAACGATTGTATAGCTTATTCAATCTCTATGTAGTGTAGCTAAAACTTAATATATAAGGATTTTTTTATGCAGGCATTATTATCAGTCTGTATTCGGCTTATATATAAGGCTGATAGTGTTTTTGATATCAGTAACTTTATATATTAGATACTGATATCAATAGAATAAGTCAACAACATTAACATTGTCTTTTTACAGAATTTTCATTTGTTAAAAGCCAGGCTGCGTAATAATGCCCTTCACCAGAAATCGGTGATCATCGCCTTTTCGGCAGATGGGACAGTCAGTCTTCGCCTTTTCCGAAGCATATTCCCCGGCTAGAGTCAATTTTTTCGATTGTTCCTCTCGCTGGTGGCATCTGTTTCCGGGTGACCAGGATGTTTCTCAACAAAAACCGACTAACAACCATCTTAAAATTCTTGCAACCAGTAAGGTGAAAGTCGATGAAAGAAAAGGACTCATTGTACCCAGCAACCAATAGCTTTTTGATTTCGCTGAGACGCTAAGCGATCGATTTTCCATACAAGAACAAGACAAAATCACCGACCTATATTGCTTTCTTCAATTCTTCGCGGACACACCCACTTAAAAAAAAAACAACTCCGGACCGGGTCGATCATAGACAATTAGTTATTCCTGGTTCTATCTTGCTGAAGCTGTAAGGCTAAGTACTTAGCGAACCAAGCTCGTAAGTATTTAAATACAACACATCCATTTCCATACTTATTTGATGTTCTAATGGAAATGTCCGTCGAGCCAGAGATCGACAGCTTCTTTAATTTGTATTCATAATGCTGCAAGTCACAGCTTCCCTTCAGAAGTATAAGATAGATACTTGAAACCAGTGGATGGCGTTGGAGTTCTTCACCCCAACTGTAGTGCTTAGCCGTTCAGTATTCTCTTATCTAATCAGCCTAGTCAAGAATTCGATTAAATGATAATTCAAACTGACAAAATGAAGCAAGCAAATAACTTAACACGAACTTATGTAGTTTGCATCTCTCTACCCTCCGAATGGGTTCAATAGCTTTTCAAAAAGTTAACCTACTGACAAATCATACCTTATGCTTAAAATGTTGACAAGAGTAATGCACTCAAAATGAACTAAATAATTCATACCAGTGATTTCAAACTGTGTTTTTACTTATGACATGGCATTATTTGTACATTATATACACTGAACCAAAAACAGCAATCACATTGATAATTTTGTGCGTTAAATTGAATATTTTGTTGTCAATTTACAACCAATGACTGACGTAGTCAATATAATAATTTAGGATTTTCAATTTAATGACGCCATCAAAAGATCGATTAATCGAAAACCGGGGTTGTCACATTGATGATTTGTGTTTGCAAATGGACAACTATAGTCATCATATTGAAAACTATGGTGGTCTCATATAATATTGAGTTTTCATCTTGAAACCCCAGGTTATCAAATTGAAAAACACGGAAATCATAATGAAAACTACGGTTGTCAAATTGAAAATAAAGATTGAAAAATGAAAATCGTTGTTGTCAACTTGAAGACAAAGGTTGCCAACATGAAAACTATGATTTTCTCTGGTTTTCAATATTACAACCATTATGAAAGACATTAAAAATGCGTTTTATTAATGGAATTGAAGTGATTTTCAATTCTTAGAATGCTGCTGCAAATGTTTTTAAATCGAAAATGCACTCGCAGGAACACATGAATGCACTCGTATAATTACTTCTCCATATTACGATTTATTATTGCTTTCATCCTGAAAAATAAGCTATAGAACTGTTTTAAAAAAATACTGAGATTTAATATTAAAGAAACATTTTATTTTATTTTATTATTAAATGTGAAATATTAACTATTATAATTTAGTTCAGTATAATAAAAAATGTGAAAAAGATAGCTGCTATCCATAATTCAATATTTCGTGCGGTCATCGATGAGCACATCTTTCAAAAGCTGTCAAAATGCCATTGTTTCTTCCTGTTAATGAAAATAAAATAAAAAAAATGTACATGTTAAGGTACAGAATAAAACATACAATATAAAAATTAGGGCTAGTCAATTCATTAATGCCAAACTTGCATCATTTTTTTTTATATATTCTTAAACATACCTTCAAAGATCAGATAGAATGGTCGACTGTAGTTGATTAATTTTGTTTTTTAATCACACACAAGACACAACGTCCGATCGAATTAACACGCGTAAACCGACTATCTTCTGAATGTAGAAGATATAATTTGTTTCCACATTGAAAACAATTGTGTTAAATTTGACGATCATAGTTTTCAATGCGACAACTTTAAATAGAAGATTATCGTATTGACAACTAAATAAATAAATATGAGGACAAAAATGCTTAAATCATCAAATTGAATACTGCAGTTATCAACTTGACTTCCATATAACATTTTGGTAACCAACTCCAACTACAAATGATGACGTAATAGCCATATCGGCAATCATTGTTGTATATCTGATGACTGTAGTTTTAAAATAACTGACGGTCAACGTTAGATTTTTATATTGACAACCAAAATATTCTATTTGATCGTTCCTGTTGTTAAATAGACAACTTTGTTTTTCAAATTAGAAACAAGAAATTGAAAATTTCAAATTGTCGTTTTTACAATTAAGTTGTAAAATTGTGAGACGACTTTTGAAAATGTACATCACATTGACATTTTTTTGCATCATTATGACAATTTACGGTTAACAACCAGTAATTGTCAATATGACAACGGATATTTTTTTCAGTGTACATATTACAGTATAACGAGGAATAAAAGCTTAGTGTATTTAACGCAAAAGAGCTAACATACAGTTTCAAAAGTTCATCATCCGAATGCTTTATATAAATATAAAAGAATATTAAACCATTCAAAAATCAATACAATGCAAATATTCTAGATAATTCCAATAGAGTTAACTTCCAACAAGAAGGGAAATTTAAAAAAATATGAAACCAAAATCCCTTTGCTCCGGAGTTGAGAGTGTTTGCCATGTTCTAAAAAATTCACTAAACCCATATGGTGAGCTGAGCATGAGGGCTGCTGGGGCATTAAACCTTATGTGGCATATTTACTATTATGCAACGTTTGAATCCTCATATCGCCCACGCTTTGAAAAATTATTTTATTTATTTTATATTTTTTTTATATTTTATTCATTGAGCTCGAGTTTGAGTGCAAACGGCGGAAGAGCAAATAGTTATCTGCATTTTCAATGCATCAGCAACCCAGGCAGACGTGAATGGTATTGTAAATAATGTAAACCCTCAACTTAGCTGCAGGCACCTCTGCTGTGGAGTTTGATTTTTTTTAGGGGCTAAACCGTCATGTGCTCAGATTAACCCCATGAGAAGAAAGGAGCCATCACAGTTTGTAATTCAGTTTTAACACAAAAGGCTTTTTGAAATTTTTTTTTGCTGTGCATCCGAAAATTCTTCATTGTATTTTAAGCCTTAAATAAATTATGAATATTAGATGCCGAGATATTGGTGACAGGTGACTTTTAAATACGAAAGTAACCTCTTTAACTTTTAATGCAAATTGAATGTTGTTCTAAAGCAATCAAAGAAAACCTTCTATACAACCAACACGTATGTACGTCATGGGGCTCTTTACTACGTTTATTTTTACAGATTTGCTTCCAAAAAAGATGAAAAAATAAAATTGGCGAAACTGTCGTTGGGAATGTTAGCTAGGAATTATATGTACCTATTTTATTTCAAAAAAGATGTCCACTTGTTCAAAGTCGCCTCCACCACGAATATTTTCGAACATCATTTGAATGTACAAGGACATTCTAGAAAAAAAGAATTCACTTCCAAACAACAATAAAGAACGTTGAAAAACAATAAAATGAACAACTAAAAAAATTTCAAACAAAACGATAAATTTATCGTCCCGACTGGAGTAGACGTTTCTCATTGACGTCAGAAGAGAAATGTATATTCTTGTTTATAGTGAGTATGAGTAACCTATGTGCAATATTTACACACTTTAAAAGTTTTGTATTTCGCTTTGGAGCTTACAAATTTTGATGTACGACATTTTTTTATCATCTTCTTTCACAAGATTGATCCTTGTTCTTTTAGCCGTCATACGATATGGGAATTGGCAACGGAAATTTTATACAAAAATAATAAATAAATAAATAGTAAATAATAAAAATAATAATAAAGTAAAGCACCTACCTACTGCAATGTTATTTGAAAACAGAACTTAAAGCTATTGGTCGCTAAATATTCTCTTATTCAAGCAATTTATCCACATCACTTTGTAATAATGTCGTCGTCCATTTCCATCTGAAACTTAAATCAGCTGAGACAGAAGCAAAATCAAAATGAACTCATGTTAGATCTCCTAATTAGGGGTTCAAATACTACCCTTTTTATGTCGTAATCATTTTTTATTGGTATATTAAAGGGGCCAATTTAATTCTTAAAAATCTTAACAGCAAACAAAATCTGCTTCAAATTATTGAACAGAAAATCAGTTCCACCATGTTTTGATACCAGAGATGTAATTAACGATTTTCTTAAGAAAGATGCAATCAAAGTGAAACTCCATTAAATTACGTTGATGCGAAACAAGCAAAATTTGGTTGAGGGGTTATCCAAGAAGTGAGCAAGTTGTCTGTCTGCAATATGATAAGTGGCCGCTATAAGCGATTCGCCCTGAGAATTGAATATCGAAAATCCGTCTTTTGGAATTGATATCAGATGCGACCGTATAAAGTATTTAGGCACGACAAGGGTTGTAGATTTATCCACCGGTGACCTCTTTGTAATGAATAATTCATTGAAAGCATCAATCCTGGCACCTGTGGATGTACCTTCAACGATTAATTTCTTCGATGCTGTCAAATTAAATGTCACGTGCATTAAGGGTTTCCATGCATGCTATGGAGCGAATATATCCTTGATTTGAAATCATGAAATTATCTCTTGGTTCTTGACAGAAGTTGAGGATAATTTCTGCGATTACTTCTGTATAATCCAATGTTGATAGGAAGGATTTACTTTTTTATCTATTTAGTAATTGGTACATTGTGTCTTCGATGACTTCTCCCAAGAGCCATGCTATAATGAAGGTTTTGCCTTCAACTGCGTCACAATCGATCGTAGGCCCTTGCATCCAGTTTTGCAGCCCAGGTTTCGGGCGACCATCAACCATCCTCTTATCAAAAAATAAGTCCACTGCGCTGTTTCCTACTATAGGAAACAGCTCATACGAGCTAGATGTCCACCTAACACCTCTTTGGAGTCTACAAAGCTTTGCTCTTCTCAATAAGTCTGTTTTGTGGCAGGTTTCTCAAACTGGGCAAACTGTTCTCCGGTTTTTCTGCTTTCTTAAGTTCGCATGCTAGCATGCATTCATCATTATTATTATTATCTTCCATGCCCGGCACTCTATTTTCAGAACTCACTTTTTCTCACTTTGAGCTCTAGGGGGGGTCGAAACACATTACTGTATGTAGGTAATAGAGATTAAAATGAGTCAAGTATTGCTTGTAAGTTTCGGGTATTTACTCAAAAAACGAGTTTGATCAAACTGAGTCAACCATCAAACAAGTAATTTCGAGTTTTTTTATTCATGAGTAAAATTATTTACAAGTCATCCCTTATTTCAAACGAGTTCAAACGAGTTTACTGATTGAAAGTAGAATCGCTTACAATCACCACTCCATTATTCATGGCGCTTGTAAGTAAATCGAGAAATATTGTTTGGCTTGTTTGAGATTTGTGTGCTGAGTGGAAATGTAGGTAATTTATGTTCAGGAGGTTTATTTTCATGGTTGATTATTTTCATTCTGGAATTTTTGTACCAGTGTATAAATTTTAAAATAAAATAGAAACGAATAGAAATAAAAAAATCCACATATTTTGATTCTTTTGATTTTTTGTGTTCAAAGAATAACAACATGACCTTGTGGATGGGTTTCAATATACATTTTGATTTCATGAGCAAATTAATCCGCGTTTTCAGTTGAATTTTCTCCAGCAAAATCGGCGTACATATCACATTCCCTTGAATGTGACCATGTTTTTAAGGTCTTACTTTTATTAGTTGGTACTTTTATTTGGAGGACTTGTATTTAATGGATGTAAAGGTGAGTCGTGTGTTTAGAGTTTGTTCGGTTTGTTATAAA
>CAKKXW010000135.1:12435-25042 GCA_920937365.1 Sphaerophoria rueppellii | reverse complement strand
ATAACGTAAAACTATGTTCTAATCTTCTTTTTTTCCATATAGTTCTTAAAATATGCTTTTGAGTAATTAACAAAGGTTGCAAATAGTTTTTACTTGATCCACCCCAGCAAACGATTCCGTATTTTAATTTTGATTGAACTAAACTTTAATATACTGTCTCTAGGAATTTTTTACTGCAAACGTTTCTTAAGTGGTAAAAGATATACGTCGATGACAGTAGATATTTTTTTAAAGCCAAGGTATGGGCATTCCAGTTCAGCTTGTTGTCAATAGTTATTCCAAGATATTTGTAGTAAGAGACTGTTTCAATTCTAAAACACTTGGAAGAACATGTAGCACTATTACTTTTAGGAGCATTATCGGAAGCGCAACAAGATGATCTGCTCGGGGAAAAATGTCTGCAATCAAAGCTGTGCTGGATAAGAGTTGGAGGAGTAACATCACAAGCGGGAAAATTGAAAAACATTACTCTTGTTTTTTCGCTTATAACAAGCTTATGAATTCCGAACCAATGTCTAAATAACTCCAAGTCAAAATTTATGTTTAAAAGCTAGATCGTCAGCATACCCACAAAGTTTTCCTCTTAGTTTAAGACTAAATGTATATCAAGAACAATATTGGACCTAACACTGAACCCTGTGGAACTCCTATATTAATATTTCCAGATCTACTAAATTTATTCCGAATTTTGACCTGCTGTTTTCTGTTCTTGAGGTAGGAAGAAAACCACTCAAGAATAAAACCTCGGAATCCAGCTTTTTCTAACTTTCTTAGTAGGATGGCATGATCTACTGTATCAAAAGCTTTTTTGATATCAATGTAAAGGGCAGCAGTGAAATGCTTACTATCAAGACTTTGATAGATAAGCGAACAGTGAGCCGAAAGTGCATCTTCAGTCGATTTACTCGCTCTAAAGCCGTACTGTTTTGAGCTAAGAAAGGAAATTCTATCAAGATAACCAACTTACCTATATTTGACAGCTTTTTCGAAAATTTTTGAAAAAACCGGAAGAAAGGATATTGGTCTATAGTTGGAAGCACTTTTTTTATCACCTCTTTTAAATACAGGGATGACATCAGCCACTTTCAAACTTTGAAAAACACTTTTGTTGTATAAGTAGGCTAATATATCAGCAATGTTAAAATTGATTTTTTGTCAAAATTGTTAGAGAAGCTAAGTGACGACGAAGAAAAAGTTTTTTCCAAAGCTTGAATAATATTGTGGATTTCAAACGACGAAATATTTTCAAAAACAAAACTACAAGGTAGATAAACTTCATTAAAGCAATGATCCGGACAACTGTTTGGAAAGTCGAGCGTGAACTGCCATTTTAACCGAGACAAACTTAAATAAGAATTCAAGTACTGAGCAATTTTATTCGTAAAATTAAAATAAATTTCATATATAGACATTCAGTAATCGAGTTTTTAAGACTCTGATTTTTTGTTTTTAATCAAATGACCGTAAACTTTCAGAAACTTAGTCATACAGAATTCACTTCTCAACACTCTGAAAACAATGAAAAATCGCCCGATCTTTTTTAATAATATCATAGCTTATTTTAGTTGTCTAGCAAATAATTTTTCTAAGCTTTTACTGTTTCGTTCTATTTGAAAAATTAACCACTACACAATTACACATCCTGTAATGCATAGAAAATTAGCAGATGCTGCATTTCAATGATTCATTCTGAGCATCTTTTTTTTTTTTATTTCGATTGAGGATGAGGATATAATGATAAAAAAGGTTCAAGATCGATTTGGTTAGAATGCGAGCGAAGCGAGAATTTTTTTATTTTCACACCCCAAATTGATTCTCTTTTGGGCAAAATTTTTTCCGCTCGCTTTGCATTCTTGTGCTTATAGGATGCCCTACTCCCACCGAACTTTGACATCCCAGAGTGCAGAAGAACGTTTTATTTTTTTAAAGTTAAATAGATTACTTTTACCAACTAAAAGGGTCGATAACAGAAAAGTGTGGACATTTTTTGTTTGACCATCAAAAAAAAAATTAATATTCAACGAGCTGTTCAAACAGCAATAAAAAAAATTTAATTTTGTGCCTCTCCTGCAAGCATATTGTGGCAAAGAAAGCGAAATATTTTGTCTTAATTCTATTTCGTATCATAATAGGTTCATAAATTATTGTTTTTTTTTTAGAGCCGATTTTTCAACCGTCAGATAAACAGGCAAATAGTTTTTATTCGACAAATAACCAAATATTGGATTTTTCAATCATCATAAATAGACTTTATCTGAAAAAAAACGCTCTAATTTATTCGACCGATGAATACTCAGATAAGTTTATTTGCCAGTTTGTTATTTTTATTTTATTCGATGATTGAAAAATCGGTTCTTAGTCCAGTTCATAAAAGAAAAAATAAATGTATTAATTTTTGCCATATCTATTAAAATTTGTTTTGTAAGAACTTATGGTTCTTTTTTTTTGCTGACTTTTGACTCACTTACGTGGGTTATGAGTTCATAATCGATTTAAGAAGTTTTGACCCACCTAAGTATTTTGAAACTCAGTTTTTTTTAGAGTTAAAATTTTTGAAAACTCAACTATGAACTCGATTTTGAGGCGATTTGAAGACTTTGCAACTAATCAAGAAAAATCGAGGCTTAGTTTAACTAAAACAAAACTTGCAATGGAAATAAGACCCCAACCCTGGTAAGGATCTTATTTCCATAAGAAATGGAAATAAGGCCCTATCGGGCCTTATTTCGTCGGCCGTTATTTCACGTCACCGATTTATATGCCTTAAGTGCGCGTGAAAAATTTAAGTGCGATGGGACCTACAAATTATTTCCGATTTAGAAGAGCTAGGTTGAGAAACATTTTTTTCTTGACAGATTGATGCTCTTGAAAGTTTTGTCAGTTCTTGTGAAGAGGCGGTAACCGTGGAAGATGAAATAATAACTTTATGGACACGAACCCACAAGGTTCTGCATAACAGCTGACGTACTTATCCACAACACACGAAAGCTTCGTAGATACCTGTTAGATAAGCTTACTTATACAAACACTATCTTATTTCTAACTGTTAGTGAAGTCATTACGTTGGTTTGTTAACGAATATCAAATCTGATTCGATTCAAATTAAAATTTAATTAAAAGCTAAGAAATTCGTAAACTAAAAAGATAACACAAGTACTCTTGAGACAAAAAAAAAAGAAAATACAGACAGTTGGATCCCTTCCAAGACATAAATTATACCATGCGCTTGATTCTACCACCCCTGAGTCCACAAGTAGAACAATTAAGTTGAGAGTACCAAACAGAACAAATTTGCGGAAATGCATAAATAAGACTGTGACATTTCACAGACGTCATGGTCAATAGAATTATCCACTAATATATTTTGAGATTGTGTTCCGGAACTGAGCACGAAACTTGTATATCTCCGTAAAAACAAAATTATTTCTTTCATTGGCAAACTTAAATGGGTACACAGCTATACTTGAAAACCTTTGCGTATCAATTAAACAAACAAAGATACAAGCAAATGAGCGCATTAAGGTTTCAAGGAATATTAATATCACACTTTCAACTTATTGAACACCAACACTACCTATACGGACAGCATACAAAAAAATAACGTCATTAATGCCAATATTTGTACATAAAGAGCTTTCATCGGAAGTTCAAGGAAGTTCATCGATGTCGATGCTTAAACATTTAAAATTGTTGATTAAAATAATATTTCATGCATATATAAAAGCTAAGATTAAATGCAAGAGTTGGCATTTGTCATTTTGATAGATTACAATAATTGCAAGTTGCGCCGCCCTCCATCTTAATAATTTGTATATCACTTCAAACAAACTTGGACAGCTTACCCATGTGCCATGTGTGCACCAGCGATTTCGTATTCTATGTGGCATATCCTGCCCGGTGGCGTCCTATATAGGCTTTGTCCTTTAGCTTTAGCCTATATGATGACCACTTTTAGCTTATCGTTGTTCTAACTGGCAACGTTTGGGAAAGTGTCACAACAAAACTTTGTGAGAAACAATGATTTGTGTTCTGTAAACTCTTGGAGACGGCAAAGCAGGACATTTATATTAAAGTGAACCAAGTAAGAACCAACCAAACGTACAGCAACAAACTGAATAACCCATATTGGATTGGGGGTCGATGATGGATTTCCAAACTTAACCTTTGCTGGACAATCCAAGATATCCTTTCGTCCACAATTGGAGGAGAATATGCAAAAAGGATGATTAGTCAATCATTGATTTATGTATCTTTGTATAATGCTTCAACGACGACGACAACGACGGAAACGACGACGACGGACGAGACGACGACTGGCAGATTCCAGTTGTATGGGAGAGGACTAGGTATTTCTGGTTACCAATTCTTTCATTTATGAAGCAACTGCCATTTGGCAAATAAATTAAATCAAGTTGAAGGGTTCAGTTGGAGTCCCGTCCTCATCATTCGTCGTGCGTTGTCGTCGTATTCAAAATCCTTGGGATTGTGTGGTGGCAATTTATACTCATACAAACTGGATGACAAGCAGATTAAGCACACATGCACAATGAAATTTCTGTCATAAATCTTGAACTTCTCTTGTGATTTGCAACTATTTTTATTGATTCTGCTTAGTGTGAGATGGAATATGGATTGTACTGGCATATTATACCGAATCGAAAGGAAAGCCAACAGCATTTATCAATAAAGGAGTGAGTAATTCTATCAAAATTTTAAGGTTGCATGTGATTCAGAATTCTAATGTGTTTGCAATCAATTAAAACAGAATCAAGCTCAACTCTATTGCAAAATGTTCACACACATGCCTTCATTTCAATCAATTGCTTAATAAGGGTCCTCTTCTATTAAGTACGAATATGTAGCAACTAGAGAATATGTATATGGGAGAAAATCCCACAAAGTCAATTTGAAATCAATAGTGTGTACGTAATTCTTTCGCCTGTCAGTCCATATAATCTCACTGCTTCGAACGTCACTCGATGCATCAATGATGCTTTTAAAAGGGGTGTTGCATTTCATTTCCATGCATTTATAAAATTATTATCTTCGCCCCAAGGGCCTTTCAAGTGTAGTGTGAACAACTCTGAATCTGAAAGCGGATGTGAAAGGCTTGTGGGCCTTAGTAGGTATATTTTCAAACATCAGAACGCAAAGGTCTTTTAGAACTGCACCTGCACGAGGCACGACTGACGACGCACGAGAGTATAACGTGTTTAATTAAATGGAATTCTCTATTTTGGCCTCATCCCTTCTCGTTCCTTTTGTGTTCAATGATCAATTTTAACTGGAAAACAATATTGGTAGCCCCTTAAGAGGATTAACATTTTTGGTATACCTATGAAGCAAAGGAATGTCGTTTTGCCTTGCATTGAAATGATGGAAAGCAAAGTTTCATTGGATGACTGTATAGTACTGTTTGAATTGAAAGTGAAATGAATAGAGCTTCAAAGCTTTAAGATTTACTTACGCCTGACGGGTGATAAGCTTATAGTCCTTGGTATACTTGAAGTAACTTTTGGTAAGCAGTTAATAGTGTCCGATGTTAGTCGTCAGTCTTAAATGGTGATTACACTTTATTAAGAAGTGAGCCTATTGATTACATCAATTTGTTAACTCAAGTGAAATCCGGAGCCAATGAAAGGAAGACTATAGATGCACAGTTGAATGAATTGATGGTGACTCCGGGTCCGGGTTCTATGATGATCAATGCATTCAAAAGTTTGTAAGTGAATAAATTTTTCGTACACGAACTTCAATGGGTAAATGTATGCATTATAAGATGAGGATATTTGAACACATGAGAATGTAACTTTAATGCATGACGGTTATATGTTTAAGAACGTTAAACGTTGGCATACATACATACCTATATTTATATCTTTTAGTTTCATATTCAATCCTGTAAATCTTACCCCTTACCCGGCCTTCAAAAAACCTGTTACTCATTTTGCTGAATAAAGTTCAACCAGACCTTTCTTTTGAAGCTGTGAACAAAAACCAAAAAATATGTTTCTTTTAATCATAACTCGCTTAGCAGACCTCAGTGACTGATAAGAGGCAAACAGACCTTTGTTCTTACGCAACATTTGATTTAGGCTAGATGGGAAAATTCAGAGATCTGGCGATTAGAAATTGTGGGAAAAAAATTTAACCGAGAGCTGAAAAAGTATTGGCTGTCAACCACTGATAGAATACTTGTTAACCCTTATTTTGATATACAATAATTGTATTTGTATTAATTAATCTATCCCAGTGGCAAATTTTTCAATTTTCATTAAGGAATCACCATACGATTCACCAAGGAATGGAAGCTTCACTCATGAATTTGAAGGTGAATCATTTGGTGAAATATACACGGGACTGTCATTGGAGCTCACCAAGTGAATCTCTTGGTAAATATGCATCAGTGAAATCATTGGATAAAAGTATTCTGTGTTTTCATTGTAACGAAGTGTTACATGCTCTTATACAGCCATATCGATTTTTTCAATAAATAAACCGAATAGACAGGCAATTTTGCATTTCGAATTCCTATAATTAACGCTCGCTTTAAAAATCACATATGCAGGCAAAACTAATTCGTGCATAGATTCGCATACATCCCATTTGGCCTTGAATCCATACCAGACAATGCATAAACAAATCATCTCGTATGACTCATTAAGTCGTAGCGTGTTTTGCATTCATCAATAACAGTGGTAGTACATGACACAAGCAATTAAACCGAAACACATGAAAGTTTAGCTTTTGCACTCATACAATTCACACTAGGTTTTAGTAGTAAAGTTCATATGAGGATTAGTACTTTCGTACTAAAACCACCACCACCACTACTTTTCGTCACTATTATTGGTTGTCATTTCAACTTTAGAGTTTCGATTTGAGTGTTTTTGGTCTTTTCCGCCGCCGGCCGCAATTTCGTTATTAAAGCTTCCCCCCACCAGTGGTAAGGGGTTTTAATATCGAAGGAAATTGTCCTAAGTACCGACCGTGCCGCAACCGCCGTTTCTTTGTTGAAGCTTTCCCCCACCAGTGGTAAGGGGCTTTAAACATCGAAGGAAATTTGTCCTGAGTGCCACCAGGGGCCGTAAATAAACCTGCTGATCGACCAGAGCTATTGCCTGCCGTGTTGTGCCACCAGGGGCCTTAATATCCACCAGATCCACCAGAGCTATTGCCTGCCGTGTAGTGCCACCAGGGTCCTTAAATATACCTGCTGATCCCCCGGAAATAAACCGGTCGAGTAATAACTGCCAGACGCTCAAGCGGAAACAGGAACAGGAAGCCCAGTAGTGAAAGCCCTACCACCGCGCCGGCCAAGACAGCAAGGAAGCCGGACACCCTGCAGGCGAAAGCTAGATCTAGTTCCGATCGAAGTGACGCATTTGATTCAAGAAGAACTAAATTAAACATTGAACTTATTTTAATCGCAATAATTGTAGTCTAAGTGTTTCCAATAAAGAATTTGTCATTAGGTTCGAAAGACCTATCATTGAAGTTTCGTGTTTTCTTCAATAGACCTTGGCACCAACGAGCGAAACCTCGGCTGGAAAACAAAAAGCACATCACATCATTTGTTCTCTAACTCCGATGATATGTTAAATGATAGTTCATTGGTGAACCCATCCCTTTTTTGAAAGTTGAACTTTCCACTACTTTTTTCACGACTGAAAAATATTATGAAAATGCAGCTGTGAAATCAAAAACCACCAAATGTAAATATCAAAACAAATTTATTAATTTTTTTTTTTTTATTGAAATATTTCTGAAAAGAATACAATATTGTTTTAAATAATAATTTGAATCTTCTACTATTTTTTCAATTGTTTGCCGCTAAACGACTCCTTTTAAGTTGCTCCACATTCCAGATTCCAGAATACCTTTAAAAAATGTTTAAATACTTAGTTTAATTTCATTTCTATAAATGTCGAAAATAAATACATATTTATTTTTGAGGATAACACTCATGTTTTCTCCTGTGCTGTTTAATTAGTATTAATTCACCTTTTAAAAAAACGTACACATTCTTCACATCAACTGTCTTTAACCAAGATTTCTTTGTACTTATTGAACATAGAACGAAACATTTTTTAACGATCGCAGATAAAAATAGTGGAAAAACTAAAACCATTGCGTCATCACCGGTCGTCGTCGCGTCGTCCTCGAGCAATAAAAGTTGAAAGTACATAATGTTTATATCTATACACGGATTCTTGCAGGTCATTTCCACCCTTAAAAGAAAATAAAAAACTATCAGCTGCGCTAGTAGCCCGGCACTGCTGTCTTTTTTGCTACTATAGTAGTAATTTACTCCTTTCGAGAGTCAAATACTACTCTACTACCCATAGACGAAATATACTCCCCAAACTCAGTGACTAACATATCTTCAATTTTTTATGAGATAAAACAAAAGACGAAAATCAATTTTCTTACATCTCTTAGCTCATTTCAATGAGTGAGATAGTTGGTCTAAATTTAAGTCATAATAACCAATTTACCTAATTTACCCTGCCTAATTCGATACCTTAATTACTCGAAAATGTGAAAAAAATGAGCCAGCATTTTTGGAAACACGCTTTCATGGATCACTTAAGTCTGCATTTGTAGTTTCGTTTATGATTTTGGATGACTAAAGCCTTGAGTCTGAAGATCCAGAAACGAAGTTCTATTGATGCTTAGAAAGGTAAAAGTTGAAAATTAGATATAATTTTGTAATGTAATAAATAAAATTCAACTGGTGGAATTACTACAAATAGAACTGTAAAAAACTTATACTTAAAAAACCTTCGTCGCAGGACAGCATTCAACTTTTTCAAATCTGAAGTGAAATTGTCTGTGCAGTTCCCTTGTAAAATTTACAATTAAAAGACAACTTGGTGAAATTTTAAATGTGAATTCTTCAGCAAAGTTGGAAGCATGCGAAAAAGAATTATAAGGCAAAAACAATTGATTTTGAGCAGTTTTCTTCACTTTTTCAACTTTTGAACCTTTGCAGTTTACAAACTTTAGATTTGAATTGTAAAGTCAAGCTGAGGATTAGTTTTTTTTTCTTTTTTTAACTTACGTAGCTTTCCAATCAGAGTTTTGAATTTGAAAGAAGTAGGTATCCGCTGGGCAATTCATAACAGTTTGGAGTAGATTATGTTAAGAACATGATTTATTGTTGCTTTCGGAGACAGTAAAAACAACTGTGCGATGAAATTCTGAATCAAAAAGAAAAAAGAAGACAAATACCTCTTCATTATAAAGCATATAGTGCCGACATAATATATTCTTTTCGGGAAAAGTTTTCTTTCCTTACCCTATCCATACTGTCAACGTACGGCTTGTGTTCATAATTTTCTCTTCACTTCAAATGATAACTTTAATATTTGTTTTATTAAAGAAATAAGTGTTTTACTTAATGCAAGATCTGACAGAAAATTGTATGTTTAATGGTCTAACTAAGTTTTTTGGCAGTTTTTTGTTTTTTTTTTTTTTTTTTTGAGAAAAACTCTAATGAAGACAATAAATGAAATCGAAATTTAAGGATAGGATTCTCAACTTTATATCAATTCAATTAAATAAAAGGCTAGTAATATCGAACACCTTCAGATTTGTAAGAAGCTATCGTCTTTTTATAAACTTCAACCATATCATTTTTGAAATTTCAAAACGATCTGCAAAAAGTGTTACTCTTTTCTGGAGGCAATTTATCGAGTTACGTACCTATAGTTAAAAAAATATACTACTCAAATAGAGAAAATACTCCTCAAATTGATTCATAAATACTCCCTGTCCCCATGAAATTTTTGAAACGACAGCACTAGTAGCTAGACATTATTTTTGTTTCTTTTTTGTTCGTTTATTCTTCTTCTTATGAATACAACACACAGTGCTCAATGCCAATTATTGCGAACTCGTGAAGCTGTGCAGAACTTGTCCTTACTGAAATCACAACGTTTAGGCATGCGAAGAAACGAAAGCGTTAATAGTACAGAGAAATTGTACAGAGGAAAAAGGACATTACCTTATTCCTATGAAATCATTTACTTATTTTTCCTCTTAAAAGTTTGGAATGAATTCCTTGCTCTTTTCACCAAAATTTTTCATCAAGGATGAAATTTGGCACTGGGATTTGCCTCCTTGCCGTAAGATTTCCCAAAACTTGTTTTCACAGTAACCATGGCTTGACTATGCAATGCTTAAAGTAAACATTTTATAATAATACATTTGGCGGCTTCAGAATATTAACCGGACATACAAACATACCAACAAATACCCATTTTCTTGTTAAGGTATACTAACCTCGTTTCACCATAAATTATAGTCTTCGGCTCTTCAATGATAATTAGATACAGGTATTTCCAATTTCACAGATGAAATGTTTTTCTAGCTTAACAACCAATGCAATGAATTCAATGCATGCAATGATTTTCGATCTTAAAATTCTTAGTGATTCTCCTAAATTTTCTAATTTTATATCACAAGTCTTTTATTTCTTCCATTTGCATAGAAATGGGTTTTCTGAGTTTTTCATCAAGAACTTTCTGTTTTTTTTTTTCCAAAAAACTGGGCCCAAAATGTTAAGTTCTTCTTTTACTTCTTTCCAAAAACTTTGCTACATCTTCCTTAGACCAATTTCTTGTGAAATCATTAGAAATACCCCGGTTTTGAAATTTGAACTTGGTGAGTATTTGTTTGCTTCGCTATCAATTCCGACAACTAAAAAAAAGGGAAATATTCAGACAGAAAAAAAAGAGATTTCCCATGAAAAAAAGTTGCCGATAGTATATATTTTTCCATAGGAATTTTTTTCCCAATTTCGAAAAGTTCCTTATAACGGGTGATTTTTTAGCTGGTTTGGTTTTGGCAACACTGGTTTTGACAGCTGACGTGTGTTTTGTACCTCGTGTCACTGTCAAACAGCTTCAGTTTGGTTTGCAATTTAACCATGGATCGTCTTACAAATGAACAACGCTTGCAAATTATTTAATTTTACTATCAAAATTCGTGCTGTGTTCGAAATGTTCATCGCGCGCTGCTTCCATTTTATGGTCGGCATTCTCGACCTTCTGACCAGTCTATTCGGAAGATTGTGACCAAATTTCGCACCAAATTTACTTTGTTGGACATTAAACCACCAACACGTTTACGTACTGAAGAAAATATTGCGGCCGTATCAGCTAGTGTGACAGAAGACCGCTAAATGTCGATTCGGCGCCGTTCCCAGCAGTTAGGCCTTTGTTACAGCACTACGTGGAAACTTTTGCGGCAGGATTTGGGCGTGAAGCCTTTTAAGATACAGCTGGTGCAAGATCTAAAGCCAGCCGATCTACCACAACGCCGAATTTTTGGTGAATGGGCTCTTGGAAAGCTGGCCGAGGATCCGCTTTTTTATCGAAAAATTGTGTTCAGCGATGAGGCTCATTTTTGGTTGAATGGGTACGTAAATAAGCAAAATTGCCGCAAATGCAGTGAAGATCAGCCAGAAGCATTGCAACAGCTACCAATGCATCTCGAAAAGCCACTGTTTGGTGTGGTTTATGGGCCGGTGGCATTATTGGGCCATATTTCTTCAAAGATGATGCGAATCGCAGCGTTACTGTCAATGGTGAACGCTACCGAGCGATGATAACAAACTTTTTTTTTGCCCGAAATGGAAGTTCTTGACTTGCATGATATGTGGTTTCAACAAGACGGTGCCACATGCCACACAGCACGCGAAACAATGGCGCAATTGCGAGGCGAGTTTGGTGAACAGTTAATTTCACGTTTCGGGCCGGTCAATTGGCCGCCTAGATCGTGCGATTTGACACCATTAGACTATTTTTTGTGGGGGTATGTCGAGGCTAATTTCTAAAGGAACAAGCCCGCTTTGATTGACTCACTGGAAGCCAACATCCATGCATTCATTCGTGAGATACCGGACGATATGTGTGAAAGAGTATGCCAAAATTGGACTCAGCGGATGGGCTACCTGAGATGCAGCCGCGGTCAACATTTGCATAAAATTATCTTTAAACATTAAATTGCAAGGTTCAAACTATCGATTCAATTAAAATATTTCGTTCATTTTTTCGAATTTTTTGTGTTTTTTTAAAGTTCTAAACCTCTTAAAAAATCACCTTTCATTAGAAAACTTAGAAGTAAATGAAGCTTCTTTAACTCTCGGAGCTTCGAAAAACATTAAAAAAAACGTTTCGACGGTCGAAATTTTTTTCAAGACGTGCTTCACAACGTTCAATGCTATCGACCAACACTTTTCGACGCAGATTGAAAATATCATCAAATGATGATGCCCTAGCTTTCCGTAGTCTTTATTCAAAAATAACATAATTTGCGTTCGATATTAAACAACACATAACTCACAAGTTCAAACCTCAGAAATGTGACTTGCCGAATTTTTCAGCTGCCAACTTACATACAATTTTACACGACTGGAAATAATGGCAACTTCCTTTCAAACACATCAACTTGACTGACATCTAAAATTGCTAACAAAACCATTTCATATACCATAATTAACCAAGTTTGGCAATTTTCAAAAGTTCAATTCTTGAAAACTTTTAACGGTTTGAACCAATTAATACCATATACTTTACCAAAACAATCGTTAAAATCTACA
>CAKKXW010000133.1:37456-50268 GCA_920937365.1 Sphaerophoria rueppellii | reverse complement strand
GCAGAAGTTAATTTTTATAAATTAAAGTTTTTATATTTCTTTTATTCTAAGGGGAATGTTTAAAATTTCGAAGTGCTCAGTTTGACTTTTAGGAGTCAGTGATGCTCCTCTATGTGTGGTTCCTTTACTAGCGTAAAGGTTCACCGAATTTTAAGTCGTGGTTAAAGTTCTTAGTAAGAGAATGGCCACTAACCGAACGTAGACGCTGACTGTTTTGGCCATCTTTGGCAGCCTGCAAGTCGCCACGCAGTTGCAGTTGAAATAGGAGTGTTTGCGGATTGCAGTATAGCCAATTCGATTGGAAGGGTTTATGACCGGTAAGAGAATGATTCTTGAAATTGGTGCTGAATTTTAAGCCACTTGGAAATGCGATCATTTCCTTGGTGTGTATCTCCTCGTAGTGACTGAGGATTTTCAGTTTGACTCGTGAAGCTTTAAAATTTGTAAGGGGAATCTTATTTTCTTTATATTTTTGAAATTAAATATTTTTAATTGAAGACGAACAGAAATCTTTTGATTGGATTAAATTTGCGGCGACACGGATACGGACAACTACGACGGTAAAAAATGCACGAACAGAATGTTTTTTTTATTCCAGATTGATAGTCATTAAAAACACCATTAAACAGAAAAAAAAGACTTTGACACATCAACCATTTTCAACTCACCTCCTGAGTAGAGTTGGGAATAGTTAGAAATAGTTACAATTTGACACTTTACGGTCAGTGTTAAAACGACAATTGTGGTTACGAAACGTAACTATTGGCGTGCAAAAACGAGAAATAGTCAACTATAGTCAACTATAGTCAACTATAGTCAGCGCAAAAACGCACTTCTGCGCTGGAGTCTACGTCACTATCGAGGAAGCATAGTGATCAGGTAAAGATCCGTAAAAAGTTATTAAGACCGTCCTAATTGGCTTTCTCGTATTGCCGTACGGTTTTCTTCGGAGCTCTTTCTCTCACTCAATTTGTTTGACACGAAAAATTCGCAGATATAATACTATGGTTTGATTTAATGCATTGATAGTTTATTTATCAGGGTCCGACGTAAGGAACAAGTCAAGAGTAGTTTCCGCTTGGCCATTAATGTCCAGTATTCAAGTGGGCTCGGTGACAAGCTGAGTAAGGTGGTTAAACTCAGCAAAGAGCTCAGCACACATTCCTTCGGGTGCTGTCTGGCCCGAATGGAGAAGCCACGAAGAATTCTTTGAATGGAGTCAGACAGAGCGTCAAATTCACGAGAAGTTGAAACCCTGTCCAAATTTGGGGTTCGATAAAGAAAACAATCGCGAATGATGTGCTTATTTACGGGAACTTGAACCACATAAAATTGAAAAAAGGAATGGAGCAGTGGTTAAAATTGATAAGCAACATCATTCCTAATGTAGACTGCGAGACCAGGGTTTGAGAAGAATAAAGGCACTAAGCAATACCCATGAAAAAGAAATTTAGTAGGGTCTAAATTTTCGCCTACTTGGGTTCCACTCAGTGCCAATACAGCTGGGGTGTTCGAGTGTGGATATAGGAATTTAAAACTATTTTACCTTTTAATAGTGTCAGTACGACACTAAATCAATTTCTTTTTTATGATCATTCTGTTCTGAAATCTTGTTCTTGTATACATTTATTTTATTGTAATTCATTAGCAGTTTACTGTATTGTCATAATCAGAAATTATTCATTCATTTATTCATTCAAATCACGGAAACCCATTACTTTTCTTGAAACATTACTAAATAGGCGTACACTTTTACTGCATCAAAGAAAATTTGAAATTTTCTAAGAGACCCCTCAGTACCCTAATTGTTTTCCACTTAAAACTAACCATAAAATTATGTATTCCTGCAAGAACTAAATGGATTCATCTCTCACTAAAGTAACGCATTCTGCGTCTTTGTGTCAATCCATAACCAAATGTTTACAAAATCAAACAATCGATATGGAATCCAGATTAAAAGAACATCAACATAAACAAACTCCCAAACGAATCGACTACTGTTGGTGGCCGTCATCTGATTTTATGATCTCTATTACGATTTGATCCCGATGAATTAAATCGCGTGGGTTGTTGTCGCTTTGTGGTCTCAAGTCTCGTCATTCATATGAACATTGTTTGTTTGTTCAGATTTCTCAAGGGTTACGACTTACGAGTATAATAGTCCAGCGCAAATTTTATCACTCAAATAAATAAATAAAAACAAAAAAAGAGACCATTTCAACAGACATAAGCGTTTTTAATTATTATGTTGGGAAATTAACTCGATTTAACAGGAAGTATCTTATTTCAAAAAATTCTAATGTGAAATTGTAAACTTAATAAGAGTGTGGCTGTGTTCGGTATGAGACTATGAGGGTATGGAACAAATACAGCTATAAGCTACGGTCAAAAGTGAACTTCTTGGAATTAATTCGCAAGCTTGCAAATTCACACAACCACCTGTGACTGCGACTGCGACACAAAGCTGGTAGCTGTTTGGATTTCTTTTTTTGATTTCAATGACATTAATAAGGTTTGTTGCATGGTGTATGCAAGGTACAGCTATAGGAAGTCAAAACAAATTATTGTATATCATGGTTTGGGATTTAGGAAACTTCAACTACTTGTGATCTGATATATTTATATTCAACCTAAATTACTGTTAAATTGTTTCAACATTATGCATGGGACTTCTTCTTCTTCTTATGTAGGCGCTACAGTCCAGGTCGGACCAGGGTCTCACCCAACACACGTCTTCAGCCAGCTTGGTCCCTAGCTAGCTGTCTCCAGTTTCGCACGCCAAGTTGGTTCAGGTCCTCTACCACCTGTGTGCTCCACCTGAGTGGCGGTCTCCCTCTTCTGCGACGTCCTTCCGGGTTGGATTCGAAGACTCTACGAGCCGGAGCCTTATTTTCCATTCGCTCAACTTGACCCAACCATTTAAGTCATTGGACCTTCTGGCTAGGTCAGTGTCGCTGTACAGTTCTTGGTTGAATCTTCGTCTCCATTCTCCATTTAGACCGGGATGATGATGTTTTTGCATAGTGTCACTTAAGGTGCTCGGGAGAGGAGTTTACTACCTTCTAAGTCCAAAGAAGCAGCGATTGGCAAGAGTGATCCTTCGTTTGATTTCAGGGCTGGTGTTGTTGTCTGAGTTGAAGTTCCTGGGTCTTCTCCAAGATCTTTCGAAGGGCTTCAAACGTTCACTCAACATGACAGACAAAATCTTATAGGTGATGTTAAGGAGACTTATACCCCTGTAGTTGGTGCAGTTCAGGGGATCTCTGTTTTTGAGGATCGGGCATACGATGCTGAGGTTCCATTCATCGGACATGCTTTCCTCCGACGAAATTTTGCAGATGAGCTGGTGCATGCTTCTAAACAAGTCATCTGCCGTACAGTTCGGCAGCTAGCCCGTCTGCTCCCGTGGCGCTGCTCGTATCCTTCTTTGAAGCGCCGGTTTGTATGCCTCTTGTTTAGCTGCATGTGCTCGCTAGCACTCATCGTCAAACGAGGGGTTTCGATGTGGTTGTCGTGTAAAACTTAGCACTTCAGGGGCGGCATCTCTGAAGGTTGCTTGATAGTGTTACCACTCGCTCTCTATATTTTGTGCTGGCAGTAAAGGACTTCTGAGAAGTCTCCAAACTCAACTCTCAACCAGATTGATCATATTGCAATCGACGCAAGACACGCTTCAAACCACATTGATGTCTGATCCTACCGTCATGATAGACATTATAAATATAACTCGGCTTGGCTAAGGACTTTGTCTACTTTGGCTCCGCTATCAACACGGACAATATCTTTAGAGCCGAGATCAGAATCAGAATAACTCTTGCTAATCGCTGTTTCTTTGGGCTAAGAGAGCAATTGAGTAGTAAAGCCCTCCCTGGTCAACTAAGGTGACGGTCTATAAGACCCTCACCTGATCATCGTTCTTTATGCTGCATTAACATGGACATTGCCTTAAATGGATGAGAGTGTCTTAGGCTGTTTCGAGAGAAAAGTTTTACGGATTGGTCCTGTTTCGGTGAATGTGGGAGAAAATTTAACCACGAACTGTACGGGTTGTACAGCGACTCTGAGCTAGCTAAAAGAGCAAAGGTCCAACGACTCAGATGGCTTGGTCACGTGTAGAGGATGGACACCAATGCCCCGTACCGGGAAGTTTTCGAATGCACCCAAGAGGGACGACGTGATTAAGGAAGACTCAAGTGGTGCACGCAAGTTGAAGACGACCTCAACCAACCCGGCCGGCGGCCTGGGAAACTAGAGCCCAGCTATAGCTAGGGACCTAGTTGGATGGAAAAGTTTCTTGGCTGAGGTCTAAATCCACCCAGGACTGTAGCTCTCATGGTTCTATCATACATAGGATGGATATATTATCAATTTTTAATTTGATTGGTCTGAACCTATATTGCTGCTGGTTTTCATTCTTTGTAGCTTCTTGTCTACAATCCTGTGACTTTTATATTCTTCTTCGCGTATTCGCGTTCGGTTTCTACGATCAATTACTGGCTTGGATTATTCATCTATCCAGACGCTTCGATCTACTCGGTGATCTTGATCTATCAATGCGGCGACCGGTTACATTTTTTAGATATCATTACACTGAAACCTACTTCCCGCAACGACTATATTCTTCGATGCTACCACTTATATGGTTCGCTACCCTTGTCATTATTATTGTTATGCAAGGTTTGAGACTGGCTCCTGAGCTCTTTGCTGTTCAAATTCAAATTGCCAAGGATGATTTTAAAGTCTCATCTCATAGCTATACGAGGGTTCCTTTAGTCGTATTAGGCAATGGCTTATGTTAAAATAATTGGATTTAAACAGACTGGAAAGTAGACTGTGTTGGGTTGAAGCAGCCGCCAGTTTATTTCTACTTTCATACCTACTTTTCCGACTGCTACAAAACTATAACGTTTGAAAGATTGCAATGCTCTGTAGTAAAAGTTGACGGCTTTTGATATAACTTCATTATAATATTCAGCCTCCTCAGGTTTTTTGCAGCCCGCCTTGGATAAGTGAAATTTGATCAACGTTCTGATACCACTGATTTCAGATTGAAAACGAGACAAGTGCATCAAATTATCAGAGTCTGGTTGGGTGTTGTAGGATCTGGGCCGGGGACATATGCTGTATCTTTTCCTTCACACCAAGTGCTTACTATAACTCCAAGTGGTAACCACAGGGTAACGGTTATATCACTTGATATAACTTGCGAAATTTGTAAGCGCGGGTGAAAAACGGAGAAACAGAAGCATTTAACCAACGGCCCTTTAAATTTGAAGGTTAGTTGTGCGAGGGGCTAGTAACCCCTCTACAGTAAAAAACTAAGAAGTTATGAGAGAGATAGTAGCCTCGGATGACACTCTACATCCCAGGTGCAACTCCGAAATTTGAATCTGTCCTCTCGAAACACGATGGATAGGAACAGGGACAATGAAAAGAAAAACTTGCGACATTCATTACAGCTGTCATTAAAGAATGGCCATATTTGGATGCGGATTCGTCGTGGGAAACCGGCATGGATCGAAAGTCATAGATTTCAAGTCAAATGGTGATCGCCTTGCTGTAATACGCAAAAAGGCCACACTCCAAAATACCAGAATATTATATGTGCCCACGCCCATACCGATGATGCCGAGTGGTCAAGCAAGGAGGATTTTTACGACCTACTGGATAGAGTCTACGATTCCTGTCCAGAGGACGACGTCAAAATCGTACTCGGAGATTTCAATACAAAAATCGGGAAGGAAGATATCCTTGGTGGATTAGTTGGAAAGCACAGCCTCCACGAAGTTAAAACAGATAACGGCTTCCGACTAATCGACTTTGCTGCAGTTCGTAATACGGTGCTAAGTAGAACCAGGTTTCCAAGATGAAAGATCTACACAGCAACCTGGCGAACTCCAGATAGTCGAACCACCAACCAAATCGACCATGTGCTAATCGGGGCAAGGCACGTATCCAACATCTTGATTTTGAACGTGTGCACTTTCCGAAGAGCAAATGTTGACTCTGACTGGTAGTTGGTAGTGGCTAAGTTTAGAGCTCGACTATCAAACGACAAAAAAACACGTGAGGCACCAAGAAAGAAGTTCAACATCGGTTGCATTGGCACTCCAGATAATGCCAGAGACTACAGCGAACGCCTGAGTGACCGACTCTCCGCCGTCCTCCAAAATACCACAGATGTCAACACCTTGTGGAACCAATATCGCGAAATAGTAAAAAATGTAGCCAAGACCACCATAGGTTACCAGATACCCGTGGTATGATGATGAGTGCGCGTTATTGAAAAGAGAGACAGAAAATGCACGTTTGCAGATGATGCAACGGAAAACAAGAACAGCAAGAGAAGAGTACAGATCAAAAGGAAAAATGAGAAAAAGACCCTCCGAAGGAAGAAAAGAGCATCCGCAGCTTCTCAGCTCAAAGATCTAGAAGAGTCTCGGAGCCATGAAAAACACCCAGCGTTTCTTTAAAAGATCGAAACTATTAGTTTCTGGTTTCACAACCAGGCTCTTCGAAACAGTGAAGGAAACCTAGTCACCGGAGCACAGGGAAATGTAGATGTTTTCAAGCAGCGCTTCCAACAGCTGCTGAATCCGCAAAATGTCAAATGTCAAGACATTGACATCATCGGTCGATCCAAGAAAGCTGTGCTTGACGCCTTCACAGCGATTGAGGAACCGGCGAAACTCGTTGGTCTGGAAGTGAATCAGGATAAAACAAAGTACATGCTATCAACAAACAAAGCAACATCTGTACACCGCCAAGGACAAAACGTCACTGTTGGTAGCAGCGATTTCGAGGTAGTTAAGAAGTTCACCTACCTTGGAACAGACATCAACCCCACAAACGACATCTTAGTGGAGATCCGAAGAAGAATTACAACTGGGTTCAAAACTCCTCACTCGAAAGACAAAATGTCTGCTATACAAAACTTTGATTTTACCAGTTCTACTCTACGGCGGCGCGGCGCCACCGAGTGCTGGACGATAAGTAAAAAAAGGGATCAATTCCCCTTCTGAGCACTGGAGAAGAAGGAGAAGAATGGAGAAGAAGGTTCAACCGAGAACTGTATGAGCTGTATCAAGATGTGGATGTAGTCCAGAAAGTAAAGAAAAGACGACTATATTGGCTCGGCCACATCGAGCGAATGGACGAAAACGCTCCAGCCAAGAAAGTCTTCTCATCCTAGCCCCCTGGTTCGAGACGACAAGGAAACCCGATCCTACGGTACAAAAACCAAGTGACTGCGGATGAAAGAGCGCTTCGTTTCAGTGACTGGAGAGTGCATACGAGGGGCCGTTCACGATGGAAGGCTGCAGTATCTCAGGCTGAGATCCTTCATGGATTGTGAGCCGGTTAAGTAAGTAAGTACGTAGTCTTGATAATTTTTAAAGGATGCTCAATCAATGCCTCATGCCATTCTATGTGTATAACCTGACTATGCAAACAATTATCTACAATTTTCAATTTACTTTTTATTATAATTTAAATCGCAAAAACTCTGAAAGCCATCTACGTATAATAAATAAATAAAATTAACAAAAAAAATGTGCACGACTGGGTCGTACGTACTTGCTCCTGCATGCTAAAACTAAATATTAATGATTACCTAAATTGCAAAAAGTAGTGTTAAAATAAGAGAAATACTTTAAGCAATTCTGAATTCACTCTTACTTACAGCGTACACTTACTCAAAAAAAAACTCAATATATAAAAATAATTAGAATTCATTTAGAAATTTGAAAATGAACCTCGTAAAAACATTTCATTCCAAAAATTTAAATTCCAAACAAATTCAAACATTATTTTTGATTTATTGAATTTTTTTTTTGAAAATCGTCGGAGCCGTTTTTTTTTAAATTAATTTTTTATATATACAATTTTTCAAAAATGTTTTAAAATTAATTTGGGTATGCAGTTTTTAAGACCATGTAAATGTACATATTATACTCCAATTCGGATTTTTAAAATTGATCCGTTTTTGAGATACAGAATTTTGAAAAAAAAGTTAAAAATATTTTTTAAAAATCCAAAAAAAAAATTTGAATTTTTTTTGAAAACAAAATATTATTTGAACAATATATGCGTACTTTCAAAAAAAAACTTACGCTGATCGGACTTTCAGTTTTCGAGAAAATCTAATAACAAAAAAACGGTTCTATGGGAGGTACCGTTTTGGAGCAATACAAAAAAATTTTTTTCACATAAAATACATGAATGTATAAAAAAATTAAACTCAAGAAAGTTTAAAAAAAATCGTTCGGGCCGTTTTGGAGAAAAAACATTGTTTTGGTTTTTGGCCAAAAAAATCGTATGGTGGCTACCCTAAATTTTGATCTTAAAACAAAAATAAAAAAATTGGGATATGACTTTTTGCTCAAACCTCTAATTTTCAAATTTGAAGTCAATCGGACCAGTAGTTAAGCCTGTAGATGCCTGTAAACTTTCCGACAGACAGACAGACGGAATCGCCGGACCCACTTTTTTCGACTTCTCTATCATCGTAATATCATATCTCATCCTCATCTCAAATTTTTTTTTTTTTACGAATTCAATACTTGCCATATATTCTATATGTCGCAAGTAAAAATATCTTTTAAACTTCAATGAAGCCAAATTGATTGAATACAAGTTAATGTCCTTAAAAATAACCCCCTTTTGACATACTTTCTTCCTCTTTCCAGAAATCTGATTTCGATAGAACTTATTTGCAATGAATTAGATCAATTCATTCCATTGGTTATTAAGGAAGTAATATTTTCCGTGAAAGAAAAAACAATAAAAAAGGAACACAAATTGGGGGTAGTTGCTTAGCTTTCCGGTTCTGTATGCCGTGCTGGGAAGATTTGTTTGTACCAGCGCCAGCGTTAAAGATGCAAGAAGGGTTCATTGTCATTCATCGAGTAAATAGATAAAAAAAAATAATACAATCCATAGTAGGTGGGTACGCATTTCGTAATAGAAATGCCCTCAAAACACTTGTCTTAATTTTCTTTCGTACGTCTTTGTCGGATGTTATTCCCGTTCCTGTGAGACTGAGAGGGGTGAACAACACAAAGATGAAGGCTCTAGTAATCTGTTTATCGATGAACGGAGATAAAAAAGCGAAACTGAATGAAGCTTAAAGTCATAAGGATGGTCCTATAGGTATTTTGTCTCTAACAAGACAAATCAAGATTGTTGTTCCCTTTTGACCAACGATACAAATTACAGATGAATTATTCTACTTTCCGATGGACGCAGTTTGTACACTAGATTATTCCGGTCCGAATCCCATTCCCATATCCTTAAGTTTAACGGCATTTCGGTAATACGGAAAATACTAGCAATCGCATTTAGCAATATATATTGATCCCTTATTCGAGTCTTCAAAATGTATCAGGAATAATGCTGGAAGACGGGTAAAAAGGGAGACATCATGTCAATAAAAAAAGGAAGAAATTTATACACTTTGTGACAGTTCAATGTATGACTTGGACATCCCCTTCCCTTACCCTTACAAAACAGGAGCACATTGTAGACATAATAAGACCCATCGGACGTGTAGCGTCTTTATTATCTTCACACACTGTAATGCTTCTTTTTATGGCTGCCTTTGGCGGTGTATACTGTATTCCATTGAGATGGGTTGGTGATGGTGATGGCGATTGCTTGTGTTTAGTCTTGTGTTGCAGGAAAATAGTTTTAGTATGCCAAACTGGCTTCGTCTTATTTAATCGTTCAATCGATATTCTGTACGTTCAAATTTGATTTTGCTTATGGGTTTTGTTTAAATCATAGAATTTATTCTTCTCGTATCTTTTATTAAGTGTGTGGCATTGTCACATTTAATTGGCAAAATGGAGATAAAATAGATTACAGGTTATTGTTGGTAACACTAATTGGCACGTTTCAATAGGGTGGATATGGATATTGTAGTCTTGTTGACATGTATGCTGCTTGTCTGCGACCCATTGTCGGTGAGCTTATTTGGATGAATTAAATTCGAAACAAAAAATATCAAAGAGCTAAGATAAGTTCAGAAATGTAATGTGTGATTTTCGCACTAAAGTAAGGCTTAAACTCATTGGAGAACAAACTAAAACCTAAAACCCTTGCGTTTGTTAAAATATGAATATAATTCTCGGGTTGACTCTGGCATCCGCAGTCACTTGGTCTTTGTAATGTAGGTTCGGTCGACCTTGCCGACTTTCTTGGCTGGAACGTTGTCGTCCATTCGCTCGATATAGTAGTCTTCACTTGGCCTTCTGGACTACATCCACATCTTGGTACAGCTCGTACAGTTCTCGGTTGAATCTTCTTCTCCATTCAATATCGTCGCATACAGGACCGAAAATCCGTCGCTGAATTTTTCATTCGAAAGTGTTCAGAAAGGGAATTGAACCCTTTTTTAATTATCGTCCAGCACTTGGCGCGTAGAGTAGGACTGTTAAAATCAAAGTGTTTTATAGCAGACACTTTGTCTTTCGAGTGAGGAGTTTTCAACCCAGTTGTTTTACCAAACCGAAGCAACAGCGGTTCGCTAGGGTAATTCTTCTTCGGATCTCCACTAAGGTGTCATTTGTGGGATTGATGTTTGTTCAAGGTGGGTGAACTCCTTCGCTACCTCGAAATTGTTGCTCCTAACAGTGACGTTATGTCCTAGGCGGTGGACAGATGTTGCTTTGTTTGTTGATAGCATGTACTTTGTTTTGTCCCCATTCGCTTTAAGACCAACGAGTTTCACCTGTTCTTCAATTGCTGTGAAGGCCACAAGCACAGCTCTCTTGGATCGACCGATGATGTCAATGTCGTCCGCATAGCCTAGGAGCTGGGTGGATTTGTTGAAGATACTGTTTTTCGTGCTCACACCTGCCTTGCTATCTACTCCAGGACTATGTTGAAGAAGTCACATGACAGCGCATCTCCTTGTCTAAACCCTGCGCATGTTTGAAACAGCTCGGATGAGCTGTTACCCATTTGCACACTGCACTGCGTATTGTTAAGCGTCATGCGACAAAGCTGGATTAGTTTGTACGGGATCCCGAATTCAGACATCGCCATCATAAGCTCTTGGCGATGGATGCTATCATAAGCGGCTTTGAAGTCGATGAAAAGATGGTGGGTTTCGACTTGAAATGCGTTGGTCTTTGCCAGGATGTGCCTCAGTGTGAATATTTGGTCTATCGTTGTTCTGGCTGGCCTAAAATTACACTGGTAGGTGCCGACTATTGTTTTGCAGAACGGTTTAAAACACTCACATAGTACGTTGGGTAGGATTTTCTATGCAGCATTAAGCAGGGATATGCCCCGGTAGTTTTTACATGATATTGGATCGCCTTTTTGTAGATGGGGCATATGGAGCTTATCGACCAGTCAGTATGCATGCATTCTTCTTCCCACACTTTGTTGATGATCTCATGAATATTTTAAAGAGTTCCGCAGGTATGCCATCCAATCCGGCGGACTTTTTATTTTTTAGCTTTTGGATGGCTCTTTCTATCTTTTCTGCGCTGGGGGCTGGGACTGGGTCTTCATTGACTGGTCTTGCTTCTTTTTCGTCATTAGCTCGGTTGACATTTTGCGGATTCAGCAGCTGTTGGAAGTGCTGCTTGAAAACATATACAATTCCCTGTGCTTCGGTGACTAAGTTTCCTTCACTGTTTCTTATTTGATTTGATTAATTTCAACACAAAAAAGTCGCAATCAAAACAAATGTCATGGTGATAGTGATTGGCGCATTCCAACGATTTAATCGATTCACAAAACTATTCGATATCATTCGATTATGCACTGTGAAATCATTCGGATGATTTCTTAAACCTACTAAAACCGCTACAACTGCTATTCATTAGTATTCGATTGAAAATAATCGATTACAAGCATCTTCTTGAAAATAAATCGAATTACTACGAGCAGTTTTTGAATGACGACTATTAGTATTCCAATGAAAATAATCGATTATTAGCATTCAAATGAAAGTCATCGATTATTAGTATTCGAATGAAAAAAGATTGAATTATGATTATTCAATTCAATTCAATTCAATTCTTTATTATAATTTAAGAAAATGTAGTTACATAGCAATAATATTTAATTTAAGAAGTACAGCATGGCTATAAGCCGTCTGCCGGATGTTATCTTGATTTATATTTTTAAAAGAGATAAAATAAAATTAAGTAGTAACATAATTTGATAATGTACATAGACACACTTTGATGAATAATTTAAAATAATTTAAAATAAAACAACATTGATTTATACAAGGCAAAAATAAACATAAATTATTTAATAGTTGAGTTAATTTTAAAATTTTTATTTAGTTTAAACGTGAAAAAAGTTTAAAAAGGTTAAGAAATGCAATATTGGGGTATAAGCTTTCAGTTTGGCTAAAACAAAAGAAAAAAAAGTAAATAAAATGGAGTTATTAGTTTTGGTATATTATATTGGGCTTTTAGTTTAGCTAAAACAAAAAGTTTTTTTTTTTTTATGAAAATTGTTGGACTCAAAACAAATTCACATATGAATCTCTATAATTCTTTGCGTGTGAAACATATCGCACTAGTAGATTCCAGCCACTCTCACCATTTAAAATACTGATAAGCTCGTCAAAGGATAGGAAGCTTTTACCAAAGTAAAGTCTACGAATTTCCTGTAAAATGGGGCATATAGCGATGAAATGATTAACGTCTTCGTTTTGACGGAGGTTGCATAGAGGACATATAGAGTCTAAATCTGTTCTGTGTGGCCTATAATTAAGTTCAAGCATTTCAGTGCGGATTTTAAAAATTAAACTCATATCTGATATTGAAATTTCTTCCCTAAAATAA
>CAKKXW010000133.1:0-15574 GCA_920937365.1 Sphaerophoria rueppellii | reverse complement strand
AAGTTATTTGAATTTAAATTTCTTAAGTTTACTATAAATTTTAATAAGTGTATGACCTTTCGTAATATTAAGAATTTTTTTTATAAAACATACCTTTAACTGTACCGTTGCACCACATAACTCAAACTTTGGTTTCCCTACGTAAGGCTTTAAGATTGAAGTTATAATAGTAAATATTTAGAGGAGTTTGTGTACCTAGGCTCCGCTATTAATACGGCCAATAACACCAGCACCGAGATCAGACAACGAATAACTCTTGCTAATCGCTGTTTCTTTGGGCTAAGAAAGCAATTGAGTGGAAAAGAATTTTTGATTTAATATTTATAAATGATAATATTGAAGTTAGAATTTCGGAATGCATCCCTTTGGTTTCAAACTCAATACACCACGTTGCCATGTCAATTTCCATACAAAATATTTTTTTTAAGAATTATAATGCTTTCCAGTATGTGAATAATTTTAAATATCATTTGAATTCTTTAAATTTAAGTTTATTGAATGATACATTTTCTAATTTTGATTGGCAATTCAATAGTTCTAATAGCCTAAAACATAATTTCGAATATTTTTTAAGTATTTTTATAAGAGAATTGGTTGCCGCTGTTCCCCGTTCTCGTTTAAGACATAATTCTCATCCCCCTTGGTCAAATTTAAGATTACGCCAGTTAAAAAATGCTAAAAATAAAGCCTTTAAGAATCTTAAACGCAATATGAGCGAGCAAAATTTAACTTTATATTTGCGTCTTCGGAGAGAGTATGCTTTTCTAGCAAAATTTTGTTTTAGTAACTATATACATACTACCGAGATTGAGCTGAAGCAAAACCCAAAGAAATTTTGGAAATTTATAAATCGTAAGTGTAAATCTATTGGTTTTCCTTCAATAATGGTTTTTAAAGACAAAGCTTCCAGTGACCCCCAGATTATTGTTGATTGGTTTGCTGAATGCTTTCAGAGTATTTATAACACTAAAGATTTAGTTATCGGTAACAACTATAATTATAATACTTTATTACCAATAACGAATGTTGTAGTTTTCACTGTGAATTAGAAGATGTTTTTACTGCTTTAAATGAATTGGTCCCATTGAGATCACCAGATTACCATGGAGTATTTCCAATAGTGTTAAAACATTGTTATAGAACTCTATCGTTTCCGCTTCAGTTTATTTTTAACCAATCTCTTTCAGATGGTATTTTTTTGGAAGAATGGAAAATTTTCTACATTGATCCAGTTTTTAAGTCCGGGGATAAAAAGATGATTACGAATTATCGACCAATAAGTAAGCTTTCAACTATTCCGAAGCTTTTGGACAAAATTGTAAAAAAAAAGTTATATGATATAATTAGATGCCATATATCTCTGAATTCCAACATGGTTTCATAAGTGGTCGATCAACAACCACTAATTTAGCATGTTTTTCCTATCAATGTTTTAACACAATGGAAAATCATTCCCAAATGGACGTGGTTTGTACCGATTTTGTTAAAGCTTTCAGCTTATTTTAATTAAAAAATTAAAATTATATGGATTTGATGGAAGGCTACTAAACTGGTTTAGCTCCTATCTAACTGATAGGAAACAAATTGTTAAGATTGGTGACTTGGAGTCTAGCCCGATTTTAGTTTATTCAGGTGTTCCTGAAGGAAGTCATCTGGGACCACCTTTATTCGATTTGTTTATAAATGACTTCCCAACAGTCTTAACGATAGCTAAATGCCTAATTTTTGCTGATGATGTTAAAATGCTTAAGACAATAAATAATGTTAGGGATTGTATTGCATTTCAGCAAGACATTTTAAAATTTGAACTTTGGTGTCAACAAAATGATCTTGACCTTAATATATCGAAGTGTTCTGTGTTAAGTTACAATCACTTAAAAAACCCTATAATTTTTGATTATTTCCTTAAAGGAAGCAAATTATTAAGAGTATGTGAGATAAAAGACATAGGCGTGGTATTTGATGAAAAACTCAACTTTATTTCACACGTTTCTTATATTGTTTCCAAAGCTAACTCTTTGTTAGGCTTCCTTAAACGGAATTCTTCTGATTTTAAGGATCCATACACACTGAAAGCAATTTATTGCTCCCTTGTTAGGCCCATACTTGAGTATAGTTTAGTCATTTGGAATCCTAATACTGTAAAACTGATTGCTAGAATTGAAAATATCCAAAAGAATTTTTTGAGATTTGCTCTGCGAAATTTCGGATCAAATGATAATGTTAATCTTAATTATAAATCCAGATGCCTTTTGTTAGGGATACAAACTTTAAACTTGAATCAAGACGTAGAATGTTTAGTGTTATGTTTGTACGTGATATTCTTTCAAATGATATTGATTGCGAGGTTTTGCTCTCGTTAATTAATATTTGTGCACCAAGTCCACCTTTAAGAGCGAGATATTTCATATTTGAATATCCCCACTCCACAAATTACGGCAAGCGTGAACCAATTTCTCATTGTAGTGAATATTTTAACATGTACTATAACTATAATGAACTGGATATTTCCCTTACTAGAATCCAATTTAAATCTTTTTTGCTTACATTATTGCAAAGTAATTTTTAGTAAATTATTTAAAATTAAATAAATATATAGGTATTAAATATCAACAAAATTGTACATTACATTAGTTTATAAGCCAATCTGTGGATTTATATCGTAGATTGAATGAATGAAATAAATAAATAAATAATAAAGTAACACCTTCATCATCCCAGACTTGCTTTATGGTGTAGAAGCATGGACCTTGACAAAATTGGATGAATGTACCTTAGAAGAAAGTTCTTCAGGTCATCTTTGGCCTCGTGTGCATGGGGAATGGAGAAGAAGATACAACAGTGAGCTGTACGGGTTGTAAAACGACATGGACCTAGCCAGAAGGGTCAAGGTCTAGAGACTCAGTTGACTTGGTCATTTAGAGCGGATGGACACTAATGCTCCGGCCCGAAAAGCCTTCCACACTATTCCCGAGGGACGTAGGAGGAGAGGAAGACCGCGACTCAGGTGGTGCACTCAAGTTGAAGAGGACCTCAATCAGTTTGGGGGTGCAAAACTGGAGACAGCTAGCTAGGGACCGAGCTGGCTGGCGGAGACTGTAGATTGAGGCCCCTCACCTCCACAACGTTCTGCAGCGCCACCAATGTGTTTCTTTTTATGATTAGTTTGTTCATTGCTTTGGAAAAAAAAAATGCAAACAAAGTGAAGAATGTCCAAAATTTGGCAGACAAATTATATGTCAGTTTGTAGGTTAAGGAATTTCATAGAAAAAAAGTGGGTCTGCCAATGTTATTAGTCAATTTAATGTAAAGTTAATTGCATAGTTAAAATGTTGTTAAATATTTTTTGAAGAATAAATAAGTAAAAATGTTCACAAAAAGTCAAGTAAAGCGGGAATTTTGTATAGGACATGAATCAAACCACCAATGCTCTCAATACAAGGCACTCGAAATTATGAGAATCAAGGAGAACGATTATAATTTTTCGTTCAATTCACTAAGTTATCTTGTTTCGAATTAAAATAGTTGAAAGCTCAAAAATATCACTTCGAATTTTTCAAAATTACCGTATTACAAAATACTCAAAAAGCATAAAAATGGGATTATGGAAAAATATCCAAACACAGGTCGATTATTGAATCACTTTTTCTACTTGAAAAGTAACGTTTATTGTTAATAGGCTGACAGATATGACTTTTTGTGCAGATAAGAAAGTACCCAAATATATGTTTTTAAATTCATTGCATTGCATGACGATTACCCATCAAGACAAAAACAGAATGATTCTCTTCTTTAAAAATTCTTTTGCCGTAAATAATTTTAATGACATTGTTGATTTGCACTTAAGATGAACGGTAAGGAAATTCAATTCAATTTTTACAACCTCCTACTTTATTACCCCTAAGGCAAGTAAATGTCTTGAATTATTCTCTTTCACACGGCCTCATTAAACACCAATTTCGTTAAAGTGAAATAACATAAAATTTTAATTTCCAACTAAAATTATACACCTCAAGCGCCTTTTTAAAGCTTGCAAGTTGCAAGCAGTCAAAAACTCAACAAAATTTGTTTGTAAATTCATTGCATCGGCGATCGGCTTATCGCATCTGTCAATCCACTCACAATTCACAAAGGTTGCTATCTTCAAATTCACAAAATCCAAACAGTTCTCATATGTCAGAGTGGGTGACTCACATTTCCGCACTTTCCAACAAAACCGAAAGAAAATTACAGAGACGACAGAAAAGTCTAATTTAAGCACTTTTTGATGGGCAGTCCCTTAGAAACTACATATAACATACATTTTATTCCCTCTCAAAAAAAAGTGCCAAAAAAACCTTAACGACCCGTCACCCTACTTTACAAATTGCTCTGCCTCAAGTTCTTTGTCATTATACACTACCGGTCGACACAATAACGACGATGACGATGACATACGTTCTCAGCCACCCTCCCCGAAACTCCATGCCACTGTTGACCAGAAGGCTCTCTTCGCATGGCATCGTCTTGGTCTCGGCCCCAAGCTCCCAAGAGTCATTCAGGTAGGTAAAGGAACATGTCCCCAATCATGTTCATTGCAATTTATTTTACCAAAAATACCCCACATAAATTGCAAATAAAATACCGATGTAACACATCGTTCTGACAGGTCCCCTTCTGTCAGAAAAAAAGGGGCAAATGTGAATTTGTACCTGCTTTTTGTGTGTGCGTTCAGATTTTTTTCTTTTATTTTTTATTAGGGTTCATAGCGCCGAAAATTAGCACACGGTTCCGATATGAAACATCAACGGTGGCAATAAAAAACTGTCTTATCTGTTGAAATGTTGCCAACATACATTCACTTTTTATTTCGCTGACAGGTTCGTCAATTTTTGTCATGAGCAAGCAAACAAGAGCAATAAGCCTTTTTTTGTTATTGTGAGGCCTAGAAGCCGCCAAAGGGCAATATGCTCTGGCTATGATATCGTGCTTAAGAATCAAGGCGTTTCTCTTCGAGTTATTTGCCTAACTGGTTGGGATGAGTTGAAGCGATGCGATGTGAAATGAAGAGTCAATGTAGAGTTAAGATTTTTGGAACTTTGGTTCACAAGAACAAACTGAAATAGTGTAACCAGAGTGATGTTAAGTGAAATCGACAATTGACTTTCAGTATAACAATATCATATGATATGATTTTTTTTTTAAATACGAATTTAATTTTCCGCGGTTCCACGATATGAGTAAACATGAATAAAAATTCCAGCAAAATTGTGATAAAGCTTTAATTTAGATTTTGGAAAAACACATACCTTAAATAACAGGATATGAAATTATTCACCACTTTGTTATCGGATGACATTCAAATCAAGTATAGTCTGATAAGGTACAGATATATTGGTCTTTGTAGGTTTTGATTGACTACATATCCTTCTTTAATTCGGTAAAGGGGAATCTTGGTTTTAAAATGTATTTTATATTTTTGTATTTTATATATTTTATTTCAATTAAAAGGGATTCATGTAAAGGAGCAGGTTCATACAGTAAACTACTTTTTTTCAGTCAAACTTAAAGGAGCCGTCACACACTGAAAGGAAAACACTTTCAGAAAGCGTTTTCAGAGAGCAGTCACACTATGAAAACATTTTAATTTCAAGAAACTAAATTTTCTGAAAACATTTTTCGGGTCGTCACACTATAAAAGCGAAAACGTTTCCTGAGAGTGCTGGTTGTGATATTTCAGATCATTCACTCTCAAGAAAGCAAAAAACTTTCAAAAACAGTTTCCGAAAGTAGAAAGCATTTTCTGAAAGTGATTTGCTTTCTTCAAAACGATTTCAGGAACTAGTTACACTGTGAAAGTTTTTTTTCTGAAAGTGTTTTCAAGAAAGCAAATCATTTTGAGAAACGCTTTCAGGAAAGTACTTTTCGGGTCATCACACTATGAAATGTTTACTTTCCGAAAGCTTTTTGCTTTCTGAAAGTACTTTCCTTTCAGTGTGTGACGGGACCTTAATTGTCATCTGATGTGTCATAATTTGTCAAGCCGTTTTGGTGGAGTAGGTATTAATACTTAAACTGTGACAAAAGAATTTTATACATTAGATTTTACCATGTGACAATCTTAAACAAAGTTGTTGGCTTCTGAGTTATAGCGACCTTACTATCTGACCCAGCAAACATTATTTTGTTATAAACATATATCTAAGTCTCATGCAAATTCGTTGAGGACTCACTACTTTTGTACCAGTTGGTTTTGAGTAGGTATTTTGTACAAAGCCGTTCGTAGTGAGGAAGCGGGATAGTGAGTAGTGGGTAGCGGGTAGAGTGTAGAAGTATTGTGAAGCGGGTAGTGGCTAAAAGGGTAGCTGGATATAAAAGCGGGTAGAGGGAAGCAGGTGGTATTGTAGCGAGCTGCAAAGTGTAGGTCTTGATATTAGAAGGTAGATTAGAATTCAAAAATGCCAACAAATTGCAAGGTTTTGCACACGTCACTCACCTGCATTAGCATTCCACTTGTTGCTGAACAACGGAAGATTTTTGTCTTCAAGTTCAATAGCAAAAAAAAAAAATGCAATTGCAGTTGAATTGACTTATACACAATGCAGGTAAGCTTACCAAAACAAAATAGCAGAGCAGGTATCAATACAAACGCAAAGGATTAGTGGCTTAAGGCACAACAAAAAAACAATCGATCTTGATAGGGTGTACTTGGTAATATCGACAAATAAATTTACAAATTTAAATTATATTAAATACAAGCTGACCCTGCAGACTTCGTACTGCCTCAATTGATAAATAAAAGTTCTAGGCTTCGGTATCTCGCTACTACTCTACACACTTCCCTCTACTACCCAACTACTACTATTCTACTACCCGCTTTGCGCTACCCAAGTAACCGATACCCGCTTTGCGCTACCCAAGTAACCGATACCCGCTATGTCTACCCATACCCGTTACACCGATACCCCGCTTCCCACTACCCATTACCCACAACCCGTCATCCCGCTTACCGTTACCCGCTAACCACCCTACTACCATTACCGACCTCTACCCCGCATTGGCATGGCATTGTTTGCTTATGTTTATTTATCTTTTATTATTTACCCTACCTTTCACAATAATAAGCTTCAATGTCAATATCACTACTGCAATCATTAAGAAGTCTCTTAAAAAGTATGTATAAAAAATAGATATTGTCACATAATAATGGGCACACTATTAATGGTCATTTTTTGGCACACTTGTCGTTTGCATAACAAATAACCGATGTGATATACAAGTTTGTATTCTAATGCGTAACCAGTGTTGCTGGAGAGAAATTTTGTAGAGTAGTACCACAACCAAGAAATAGGAGTATTTTAAGTAAAATAGTAGTACCAGCTTCAATAAGCTTTTAAATTTAAAAGGTACATCAATTATCTGTTTAAAAGTTTATTTGTAAGCGCTTTACAAAAAATAGTCAACATAAGTAAATTCTTAAAAAAAAAGGAAAAAAAAAATAACAATTATATTAGCTGTAAAGATCACAATTCGTTCATTGTCATATTAACTAACATTTCTTACAAAATAATGTTTATACATTCAGTTTTGAAGATACATTTCCTTAGAAAATAATAAATCTTTCTTAGCTTTTTTGAATAAATCACAATTAATTAATTTAAAATATAGATACAAATATTTTGTTTTTCAAAAATAATTATTTGCACATACAATGAATACAAAATTCTACTTATATAAACTGACCATTTATTGTGCTTTGTAAAATGTTTTGACTGAAAATTATTTTTTATACGTGTTCAGAAGGTTTTTTGAAAGGGACCAATCAGTACAATTAAAACCATTCAATAGCTTTTTACAGCACATTACATGCACAGTACTAACTTCAAGCCTATTTCTTTTTTTTGTCTTTAATTAAAAACAATTGAGGAAAGATTCTTTCAGCAGAAGCACTGCTATGAGGGAGGCATAATAATGTGCTCACATTTAAAAGCTTATTAAGCGAGTTTCTTAAATCAAATATTATTGACCAAAATTTTTCAATGTTAAAAGATTTCGATACCATAGTTTGGTTTAGAATTGTTCGCCATTCAAAATCAAAGTTTTCAATTATATTTTCATTAATTTAACCAGGAAGTCGAAAAACAATCGAAGTTATGGATTCAGTTAAATTTAGTGGATCAATTCCTTGCACAGATTTTAAAAGCGAATTGTTAAAATCAACACAGTGTGAAATTTGAACATATAGAGTTTTGAAATATTCCTTGCAGCAATACTTGAATTCAAGGATTTCATTCCTTTCAAAACTTTGTTTTCTTCTAAAAAGTTCAGCCTTAGCTCCAACATAAAATGAATGGACATTTTTGAAAATGTCATCTCAAAAATTTGGGTTTGGTACAAAATCTTCTGTTATATATTCAGGCTGTACAAAATTTTCTAAAACGTTTTTACAAACGGCAAACATTTATGTTTGCTTACTGTTTCTGATTGAAACTCTAGATTGAATTGATTTGTCAACTGAAAAACATAAGATAAAAATAATAAATAAAGTATTGTTGTGTCATTCAGCTCTTCTTGAATTTTATCAACAAAATCTTTATTACTGTCAGAATTCTCAAATGAACTTTCTAAAAACTAGTGAACTAATGCAAGCCATTGTTCTAATGTCCTAGCCACAACCTTTTCGAGAGCTAGCCAACGTGTAAAAGCTATTTTTAAAATTGTATGCTTATTTTGAAACATTCCTGGAATTCTTTAAAGTCAGTTGGTTTTTTTTTTGGACTATGCGAAAAGTAAACATAAATATTTCTCAAACGAATTACAATATTTTGTGGAATTGTTTTGGCGGCGGCTGAAAAACATAGGTGTATTGAATGGCACATGCATCCCAAAACAAATATATTTGGATTATGATTAAGCAAAAGTGATCGAACACCACATTTTTTGCCAACCATTCCGGCAGCATGATGTTATGTAATGTAACAGAGCAAGACAAAGAAAAATAGAAGAAATCGAAAGGTTGGGATTTTTTTTTTAAGGGTGACATTGTGCTTGGATTTTAAATATTTTTTGGTTTCCTGTTTTTAAAATAGTAGTACGGGCTTAAAAGGAGGAATACGGGAGTACGAAGGTCTGGAAAGGAGGATAATCCTCCGATAGGAGGACTTTCGGCAACACTGTGCGTAACTAATAAATCGGCTCACTACAGTATTATCTCTCATCAGAGATAAAACTGTAGAGATCGTAAATCGCAATATCGTAAGCATAGTCCGTAAGTAAAATTCATGATTTTTCTTTAGAAAATCTAAGAAGAGTCAGTCGACTGTTAATGTTCCTAGTGCGTCAACACATTATTATAAATAAAGTTTATAAAAATTGTGTTTAATTTCTCTTTCATTTAATGGTATGAAAAACCAACTCAACTATATGAACCTATTCTCATACCTACTGAATACACATATAAAATTTCATCAAAATCGGTCAAGCCGTTTTGGAGGAGTATGACCCCTTAAACTGTGACAGAAGAATTGTATATATTAAATATGAAACTAAACTGAAAAACGTTTCTCAGCACTGGACAGACATGCAGTATTCAAGAACATGTTAATATACGTCTTACATTTTTTATTTCAATTTTTAATATTGATCCATTTTTGAGATACCGAATTTTGAAAAATAAGTTTATGAATATTTTTGAAAAATCCCAAAACAAAATTGAAATTTCTTTGAAAAGAAAGTAATATATGTCAATATAAAAGTACTTTAAAAAAGAAACTGATCGGACTATTATTTTCAAAAAAATCTTATAACAAAAAACCGGTACCGTTTAGGAGAAATACAAAAATATTTCTTTTGCATATAATACACCAGAGTTCCGTCGTTTTTGATAAAATTGAATCTTTTAGTTTTTGGCCGACAAATTTGTGGCCACCCTAATTATATTAATCTTAACAAAAAATCCTATGAAGTCAATCGGACCAGTGCCAGTGGTTAAGGCTGTTGGTGCATTTACAAACAGACAGCTAGATAGACGGACGGAATTGCCGGACCCTCTTTTTTTTAGCTTCTCTATAATCGTAATGTCATATTTGATCAAAATCTCAACTTTTTTTTAAGATTTCAATATTCAATATTGACTCAGTTAAACCGGAAGGACATATGATATACACACATGTAGGAGGTTAAAAAATAAGTATATATAAATACAAAAATGTCATATTAAAAAAAAAAAATCCAAAATGAGAAGTCTGCAGATGAATCGTTTTTTAAAAGGAATTTATCTTCGTTGTTTAGTATATTTTCAGCTTTGTTTTCTTTTGTATTCAAATAAATATGAATATGCATATGTAGAATATGCTTTCCCTTTCAGTTCTCTTGTTAGTAGCGTTGTCTTCTGATTGATTTACATAATATTTGACAGTAACTGAGTGTGAAATATTAAAAAGTTCACACATGTCGATTTATATATATATTTATATTTTCCAACGAATCCAAATATTTATAACATAGCAAGCACGAAATTTCTGAAAAACTGAGAATTCATTCGAATTGTTGGTAGTAAAATTTGCTGAATTTTATTTAAGTTGTTATTAAATCAATTTAAAATTTAATAACTGAAAAAATTTAATAACTGAGTGAAAGAATGGTTAGAGGATAATTTCCTCGGAAAAAAAGTACTTTACTTTAAATGAATTAAACTTGAATTTGGAAAGTTAATATTGCTTAAATGCATAGGCTCCAAATCAATTTTCCTTTACGAAAATAATTTTAGGAAAGCGAATAAGTCTTGAAACACTTAATACCAAAAAAGAACCTTTAAAACAGGATAATATCATATACAAAAACACGTGTACATTAGTTTTATAAATATAAATAAATAATTTATTTAAGAAAATAAATCCTATTTATCATTGTAGCTTATTGTCGTTAATACTCGAAACAATGTTGATACTTTCTTCGTCCTCTAGAATTCTTCTCTCACCCAAGGATCTGGGCAGTTGAGGTCGTTGTGGGGTTATTCCAACTTAAAAAGAAAGAAACAAATCCCATTTACAATTTCAAACTCTCAAAATAATTAATCTTAAATATCCTACATGAATCCTGTCGATATCCATACTGGTCGGCAGTGTAAAACACCGTTAAATAACCAGCTCCAGGGAGTCGGTACGAATAGTATCCTCTTACGACTAAACTCTTCTTCTGTTGGAAATAAATGAAATAACCTCTCTCATAGCGAACGGTTTCATCGGGAAGTTCATACCTAGAATCAGCAAAAAACAAAAAAAAAAAAAACAAATCAAATACTCAAACGCAACTGGAAAGAAAATTTAATCCCATACCTAAACTCGTAACTGCCATCGGGGAACCTATGATTATATTGTTCGACAACTGGAAGCGGAAGTGACGACGACGACGACGACGATGGCGGTGATGGCAGGGTTGGTTTTATGGACGGATTCCAAACTTGATTATTTTGGACCGGATGCGGTTGTTGAAACGGTGGGAACTTTGTCGGTTGCAAGGTCGACGATGGTGGCGCCACTGTTGGTCGAGTTGTTTGTGGTGGCTTATTCGGGATTGTGAATGGTGGTTTGTATTGCGGTGGATTTTGCGGTCGGCTTTGAGTTGGATAAGCTGGTGTGTATTGGGGTGGGTAGTATGGGGTGTACTCAGAAGGATATTCCGAAGGATATTGTGGGATTTGTTGTGCTGAAAGAGAATTATCTCTGCTATTCCGGTTGGATTCTGAGAGGCTATCTTGATCCCAGGTACTCTCACTTCCAGTGTAAACTTGAACTGCCCCAATGACATCTGAAATCGCACAGACACTCAAAAGAACAAAAATTAAATTATTTCTGAGATACATTCTGACCGATGTGAACTTCAAACGCTAAATGATGACTTCAGAGCTTATGTTTCAAGCTTATATATACCGATTTGATTTTTTTTCTCGAAATTGCAGTAATTTTCTTGTACCTATACAAATTTTACGAGTTTGTATTTCTTAACATTTCTTAGCTTATCTCGAAGATCATCGGGTGGAGTCACCTATATGAAGGAATCCAGAACATACAAAGTGCCAAAGTATTTTTTTCGTTCTCTTTTCTCTTTAGCGGTCAGATGAAATCAAAAGAACAATGAATTCACTCGACGAGATTGATGTCGCACTTGCGGAGACGTAAGATTGCTTTGGGTTTTGCATGTAAACATTTCGGTGTCAGTCCAAAAAAATTGGTCGTTATGTTTTTTTTTCTGCTTTTTATACTTCGTCGTTTATGAGATAAAAGTCCAAATTTTTGAATGAGTCTACTGAAATTATTCTTACTCATTTTTTAAGTTAACGCGATGCTTCATAGTCTTTTTTTTATTTTTAAACGGAATTGTATTGCTTTTTGGCAAAAAAAAAAAGAAATTTTGGAATGACGTGCAAACTCTCATGCAAATTGATTCGACTTAGTCAGTGACGAATCAATGTGTGATACAGCCAAACTCATTAGTATGAAAGTACCTTAATAAAATTACATTCACACTTCACAGTAACAGGTCAGAGATTGGTTTTTCTTAATTCGGATAACTTTTTGTCTTCCTACATCATTTTAATTTAGCAACGACCGTTGAACATTAGGATTTGTACTTGTTGAGGGTTAAGTAATTAAATTTAATGAAAATAAAAGAATGATGTCAAAAATACAAACGGCGGCTAAATATAAAAATGGAAGAATGATTAAAATAGTATGGTAAACCCATACTACCATCAAGCTTTAATTATGAGATATGGATAATCGAATCAAGGGGTCCTACTACACAAAAATTGATTGGAGTTTGTGATTGACCGACGATACAACATCAACCAGCGAAAGCAAAGGCGGTAGCAAGGACGAAGTAAGTTCGAATTGATTTATATTTTTAAATTCTTTCTTATTATTTGTGTCAATTGTTGATAGATCGTTACCCTAATGAAGACAACGTTGGATCCTATTTTCACACGTCGCGGAGAACATAAAAATCGTCAAACATAATCAATAAGGGTCGTTGTCCGAGTCGACGACACCCGATGTTATGTCTGATGCTGCATTCATCATCGGATACGCCGCAACTCCTGCACTGACTCGAATTCCTCTGGAGTGAGCAGCTGTAACTCTGTACCCACCCGCACTTCTGTGGCGTTAATCTCGAATCGCAGAGCCCTTCGACGCCATTGTCGACCAGTGCTCTCCAAATTGGCCGCCGATGATATTGTCAAAATTATCGATCGGCATGAAATCTAATTGACGTTTGGTCAAAGGATATCATCGCTAAGCGCTTGTATCGCAAGACGAACATAAGAATTCTAGATCGCATACATCTTCGAATGTGTATTTTTGTAAGTTTTAAATTTTTGAATAAGACATATAAACAAGATTCTATACTGGTTCTTTTGATTGTTTTTTAAGACAAGAAGATTATCAGAACTTGCACCGTAACAAAACCCCGCGCTGAAGCTTAGCCCTGCATCGGTCCAGGGGCGGTGGACAAGGGGCAGTTGAAACTAATGTTTTCCATCTTCTGGTGGGGAAGAACCCACACAACCAACAGCCGGGCAAACCAGGTAAGGCTACATTAAGCCTTTTTTTCTATATAGTCATATTCTTTAATTTAATCTAGTTTAAGTTTTTATTTTCAAACAACTAAAGTAGTGTCAGAGTAAGACTTTAAGTAAAAATAAAACAACAACAAACAAAAGTGACATATAAATAAGTCTGGCGTTAATGCTAACAACAAAATATAAAAAAAAAATCCAGATGTCTTGCTCTGTTCAAGGTGTAAAGGGTCTTGACCATATCACAGTTTGAATACTCTTGTGGGTTGGTAAGGGGCTATCCTTCCGTAGTTATACAAGACAAGGAAGCGACCGGGTCATATTCTTGAACTGGGCCGGCGGTTGATCAGCATTTCGGAATTTATCTGGGATTTGATCAAAGTTGGTGCTTCTGTATATAAGCCTTCTGTTGATGTCAAATTTATTTTCTTTTTTTCATTCGTTTGTACGTTATCGCCGTCTATCTTACCATACTATTCAGTCTACTAACGAATTTTGTTATCACAGTTCAACGTTTACCTAGCCTAATCAGTCTTGTATATAAGAAAAAACATTTTGGTGTATTGCATCATTATCCCGTCAGTCATTCAGCAAAATTTATTCATATCACAGATCGGTCTTCAGTTCTAAATGGTCAATATATTAAAAAAAAACTCTAAAAATATCACAATTGCGCTTCTTAGTCTAGTCAGTCCTTAAATCAGGTTGGTTTATTTATTTACGACTATACTACAAACATCTAGACAGTCAATAAGTAAAACGTTATCATATCACTGGTCGATCAAATCGTCAAGTCGGTTAATAAATAAAACAAAAACAAACAAGTAGTATCACAGTCAAGCTTCTCTATCATGTAAGTCCAAAAAAAAATGTCTTTTTCTATCACAGTGCAACATATTAAAATCTAGTCAGTCTTTTATAAAGTTTTTGTTCACTATAGGGTGTTTCTTATATTCTTGTCAGTCTATGTCTCTTCGTGTTTAAATATCACAGTGGACCCTAATACTATTCTAGTCAGTCTTTATATACAAAAAATTCTCCCGTAACACAGATTAGCGCTTAATTCTAACTTAACGTAAGACTTAAAGCTAATCAGGTACAGTGGTCGAAATTTTGGTAAAAGCGAACAGGTACTAACGGACTTCGTCTGAACCGCTAGTTCTTTATCACATATTTATTAATTATAGTGCATCGGTAACTGGTGAGTTCGCACCAAGCTTTAGGTCTGACTAGAATTTAGTGATGTTTCTTAAAAACAAATTTAAAACAAAATCTTTACTCTGACTAGAGACAAAATTGAAGTTAACTTCTGACTAACAAGAAAACCTTTTCATTGCTTGATATCTTTTGCGTGAAAGATACCAATGCTTTTCCCAGCTAGATTCTCTAGCTCATAAAGGTTTTTTCCTACAGACTAAACAACATGACATTTAACAAATTTAGGACATAACTTGGCTGACACTAACTTAGACGAGTCACTAAGGACGAAATTACGTTTGAAGACTTCTTGTCCAGGATTGTACTTAACGTTTCTTGAACGGAAATTATAAGTTTTAGCTGCTCTTGCACTACTTCGAAGATTTCCTTCGAATACTTAGTTCAATTTCATGATTCACTTTTTTATAATAGTTTTTGTTAAAACTATTTCTGATTTTGACTGCTTGGCTTTTTAGTTTTTTGCTCTTAATCATGCAATTGAGTGAAAAGTTGAAAAGCAGTTAGCTGTCGAAAAAAGGCATAATTATTTTTTCCAGACATTCCAATAAGTCATGTTTGTTAAATCCCTTTCCTGTATGCACAAAATGCATCGCAAACTCATCCATTATGATGAACGTCCTTGAGAACTCACTGCACTTCTTATTTTGACAGGTGTTATGTCTTAAAAGTTTCATACTGAACACATTGTCAGTCATAATTACCCACACCTCTTCACATACAAATGAGATGGGTATAAGCTTGTTGGGCTGTCAACATTTAATTATATATTTTAACCAAGTTCAACCAATTTGTACTTTAATA
>CAKKXW010000132.1:36904-54472 GCA_920937365.1 Sphaerophoria rueppellii | reverse complement strand
GAATTTCAAAAGGCGCCTAGTTCGGATTGAAAGTGATTTGATTGTCAGTTCGTTTGACACTTCCATTTGACGTCAAATAAACATGACAGATCAACAATTTGTTGGTGACCTAGATGAACTTTATTCCGGTGATTTGATTTTGATGCAAAATGATAGTTCTCGGACTGACAAAACCAACACAACAATAAAATTTTAAACTTTTCAATAAATAAGAAAGTTATAGCAATAACAAAAAAATCACGTGACGTCACAATGTGGTTCAAGTGAGATTTTTTTGAAAACATGCTTTTTTCTTGGGTTTTGGTTCTCTTCAATAAGCCAGAAGTTGATTTTCTGTTGGATTTTGGATGCGAAGAAAGAAATAAGACCTTTCTCTGCAAAGAGCATTGACGATTGGGCTGCCTTTAAATTGATTGTGTACAAGAGTATTTAAATCGTTCGGAAGGACGATTAATGAGGTGAAAACTAAGTTCATCAATCTCTAAAGACGCGGTCTTTCAAAATTTTACCCTCAAGCCGCTCCTGTCTTATTCGAATCACGCACTTTGCTAAAGGATGAAGATGAGAATGGTATTTTGTCGGTTGAGTGGATTTGTGATCAAATTTTTTGTTTGTCTTTTTTTCTACTTCACTTTAGTTTGTATTTTAGTTTTGTTCAGAAGGGATAACCGATAAATTTGAACAAGTGGACAAGAGGATGATACTCACTGTGCTCACAGTAGGTTCCTGTACGTCCTGGATGACACTTGCAGAAGGTGCCAACGTCTCCGTTTTCGCAATTCCCGTGTCCGCTACAAGGCGATGCTGGGAACTGTGTTGAGTTAGTTATGGGTGGTGTACAACTTTCTACAAATACAAGAACAAAAACAGATGAGTCAAAGAATTAATGTCTATCGATTTTTATTGATGAAATAGAAAAATGTTTGTTCGGTTGATAGAGATAGAGAGAGGGTGCGTGAGTTTTTAATGAGTATTGGATTTTTGTAATTTGTTTGGTGCGTTGCTGGTGGGGGGCAAAGGTTCGTTTGTTTTCTTAATTAAAAAAAGAGCACAGAGAATGATTAAGATTTATTGGAAGATGATGGTGGAGGATCGCTTAAAGTTGGAATAGGTGGAACTTGAGGAGATATCGGGTGTGGTGAAGTAAGCAATTTTGGGGCAAAATAAAACGAGTATTTGAATTGATCAATCATTTGATAACGTATAAATAATGGAAACAGAACAAATCAAACTAAATAGGTTCAATGATATGTTCGAAGAAATATTCAAGTCGAAGTGTAAGTAAGGCTCAAAATTCTGCAGTAGACTTAAATGTACCCAGCAATAGACTTCCATGTACCCAGGTACTTCCTACCCAAAAACTGAGTATCAACTCATGCAATATAAGGCAAGCATTCATACTGTGATCCAGGAAATTCGATGGATAGGATCAGGAATAACTACAAAACATCAGTTTAATATGTGCACTCGCACCTACGTCCTACAGGTTATGCTGAGGAGTGTAGCGAGGAGGATATTTAGGACCTTCTGGAGCTTACGGAGCCTGTGCAGAGTAGGACGTCAAAATCGTAGTCGGAGACTTCAATGCAAAAAACGGAGAGGAAGACATCTTTGGCGGATTAGTTGAAAAGCCCAGCCTTAAAAGTTACAACAGATAACGACTTCCGACTAATCGACTTTGCTGCAGCTCGTAATTCAGTGATAAGTAGTATCAAATTTCCGAAAGATCAACACAGCAACCTGGCGATCTCCGGATGGTCGAACCACCAATCAAATCGACCATATGCTAATCGGCGCAAGGCATGCATCCAACATCTTAAACATGCGCACTTTCCGAGGAGCAAGTGTCGACTCTGACCGCTTTCTGATAGCTTACAGCTCGATTATCAAATGACAAAAGAAAACATGTGCGGTCCAAAGAAAGAAGTTCCCTTAGCAGTTACCTTAGCATCCCGGAGAATGCCAGACTCTACAGTGAGCGCCTGAGTGAGAGACTCTCCACCGTCCTCCCAAATATCACAGATGTCAACATCTTGTGGAACAAATATAGCAAAATTATTAAAAATGTAGCCGAGACCACCATAGGTTACCAGCCACTCCCGAAATAGAACCCGTGGCATGATGATGAATGCGCGTTATTGAAAAGAGAGACGGAAACAATTGGCTTCTATTTTCAGAACAGGGACACAGGCTCTTCGAAACAGTGAAGGAAGCCTAGTCAACGAAGTACAGGGAATTGTAGATGTTTTCAAGCAGCACTTCCAACACCAGCTGAATGCGCATAATGTCAAGCGAGCTAATGACGAAATAGAAGCAAGCTCCCAGCCCCCAGCAAAGAAGAGGTAGAAAGAGCCATCCAAAAACTAAAAAATAACAAGTCCACCGCCGCCAGGTTGGATGGCATACCTTTGAAACTCGGTTTTGATGAACCGCATCCACCAGATCATCAACAAAGTGTGGGTGGAAGAATGCATGCCCACTGACTGGTCGATAAGCTCCATATGCCCCATCTACAAAGGCGATCCTATCATGCAAAAACTACCGTCTTAAACCGTTCTACAACACAATAATCGTCACGTACCAGAGTGGTTTTAGGCGAGACAGAACAACAATGGACCAAATATTCACACTGAGGCAGATCCTGAAAAAGACCAACGAATTTCAAGTCGAAACCCACCATCTTTTCATCGACTTCAAAGCTGCTTTTGAAAGCATCCAACGCCAAAAGCTTATTATGGCGATGTCTGAATTCGGAATCTCGACGAATTGATCCAGCTGTGCCGCATGACGCTAACAATACACAGAGCAGTGTGCAAATGTTACCTATCCGAACATGCGCAGGGCTTAAACAAGGAGATGCGCTGTCATGTGATTTCTTCAACATCGCTCTCAAAAATCACTCAGCTTATTAGCTATGGGGGTGACAAGAACGATGTCTTAACAGCGATTGAAGAACAGGCAAAACTCCATGGTCTTGAAGTGAATAAGGACAAAACAAAGTAAATGCTATCAACAAACAAAAGAACATCCATCCAGCGCCTAGGACAAAACATCACTCTTGGTAATAGCAATTTCGACGTAATTAAGGAGTTCACCTACTTTCGAACAAACATCAATCCCACAAACGACACCTTAGTGGAGATCCGACTGAGAATTACCCCTGCTACTTCGGTTTGGCAACTGGGTTCAAAACTATTAATTTGAAAGACATGACTTTGATTCTACCAGTCCTTCTCTACGTTATCGAGTGTTGGACGATAAGTAAAAAACGGGGAAATCTTACTACGCCCTTTTGGAGAAAATTTTTTCGACGGACTTTCGGTTCTATAAGCGACGATGGCGATTGGACAAGAAGGTACGTTCAACCGTTAACGGTACGAGCTGTCCCAAAATGTGGATTTAGTCCAGAAAGCCAAGAAATGACGACTTCATTCATAGTTCGGCCGCCTTGAGCGAATGGACGAAATCGCTTCAGCCAAGATAATCTTCTCTTCGTAGCCCCTAGGTTCAAGACGACCAGGAAGACCGAACTTCGGATAAAAAGACCAAGTAACTGTGGAAGCGAGAGCGCCCGATTAAGACGACTGGAGAATGCATGCGAAGCACCGTTCCAGATGAAAACTGCTTTGTCTCGCTGGCTGAGATCCTACATGGATTGAGAGCTGGTTAAGATAGTAAGTTATGATGGATGTGGATCTAAATCTGATGCATGTTACTTGGCTAAGGAGTAAGCAACTCATTGACATTCCGTTCCGATCTCAACAAGAAGTCAACATTCATTGCCAAACCGCTTAACGCACAACATAACTCATGAACCATTGAGATTTTGACAAATGATGAAAGTTGTACATACAAAACATGTTCCTCTACGTATTGGAATTCTAGTACATCCTCCTACAGACTAGTATGTCAATAGCTCACAAAATTCTTTAAAAAAGTTTCAACAAATTAACAAAAACGATACACCCACTGCCTACTTGTCACCAACTTACATTGTTTACAAACAATAAAATCTTAAAAACTTTCATATACCTCGAAGACAAGAACACGACAATAATGTCGTCTTCACTTCACTTCACATGACGGATGCCCACAGGGCTGACTAGTGAACGCATTTCCACGCACTCATGCATTCACATCCATCACCTAAATTCGAAATCCGATTCATAAAAGAAAAGTACAAAGATTTTGCCATATTTGTCCAACAACATCTAAAGAATAGCTCACACGTGACATGCGTACACAATTTTAATGTTTTGTTGACTTCAAACAAAAAATCAACAACAAAATGAAAAAACCAACAAAATTACTTAACCCCGAAGCGAAGCAGACACAATGACATCTCGGAAACTATTTTACAAGCCCATAGTGTCAGAGCAAATAAATCTCTCTTAACTAAACAAATAGATCTTCTTTTGGCCTTTTAAAGTCTTCGAAATGTTCACATTTGTTTGGGGATTATAATGTACTGTACAGCGAACAATATCGCACTATGAAAATCTCTGTGGACCGATGCGATACAGTATCTTTAAGATGCGATACGGTCGGTCGTTTAGTTTGGCTTTGGCGATATGAATATAGATAGCATCTTCGATAGGTTAAGTATGTTCGTTATTTTTTTTTTTTGGCTTTGTGTATTCGACATACAAACAAAAATTGAAGAAAAACTTACCATTACAATGCGGCGAAGAGCAAAGTGGGCGCATATTCTCACAGTGTTTGCCTTCATGATCTGGCGGGCAATGGCAGTAATATCCACCGGGTGTATTCAGACAGCTTCCTTGAATGCAGGGCGATGGTGTGCAGTGATCCTTGGCTTCCTGTGAAGTAAAACAACATTTTATTAGTCGTAAAGTGGCTTAATGGAATCAATTTTATGACTAAAAGAAATATGTAAGAAAAATCGAATTTATGAAATCATTAAACTGGCGCCCAATGCGAAACTTAAATTATAAATGTTGCATTTTTTAACAACACTCATAAAATCTGCCACTTTTATTTCGGAACATCGTTCAAAATTTCAGCGAAATTGATTTCTTGACAAGCTTATTGAGAACACAGCTTTGTTTACCTATGTATTTACTTGGGTAATACCCATTAAGTCTTTGGGGGTCTTTTTAAGGTTGCATAGCCGGTTTTGCAAGGCTAAGCTCTTGCCAACTTTTCAGGTTCAAACATTTATAGATAGCCGACGCAGTTAAGGAATACTTATAACATCATGTTTTTAAGAGTTTGAGGACTGTTGGAGCTGTTTACCAGATATTTAATCGAATTTATAATTCTCAAGTACTGCATAACATGCTATGAGCAGAGAGTTAACGACGACGCAGCAAAGATCCTTCGTGGCGCTTACTTCTCTCCTCAAACGACACATTGCACTGCTCTTATGCCTCTTCGCCTTACAACGCTAATTGTTCAATGAAATCCGTTACACACTACACGGTATCTTTACATTATACGATCACCTCGGATCTCTGGTAGACTATCTTCCTACTTTTCTAAAAATCATGTCAAAATTATCGCTTATGACGATTAGAGATGGTGTTGTCTTCGCATACAATCCTCTTATTGGCAAGCAAACAACCAGGTATTAATGGCCCCTGTAGCACTGAAATAGCAGGCAAAAGCTCTGATGTATCTGTAGGTACTAGTATGGCCCCTAGCGGCATGCGAAACAGCAGGATTTACAATTAAATCTGGTTGCACGACGTATACAGACTATTATTGTAACCCCTTACCTTTGGTGACAGGACGCTTCAGATTTAGAAACATTTAAATCCGAAGAATGACCTGTTCCGTGCTGCAGCTCACTGCCGACTCTTCCCAATGTGGTTGACACTTAACGATTCAGTTACTGCCTTTTTCTTACTTTCTTTCTTACTTTTCTGTTGTGCTAAGTTTTTTTCAGGACTAGGAAGTAAGTGCCGGTGTACATTGGTCTTACATTCCTGAAAATTGCAATAATTCGGAAAGACAGAGTGTGGAAGAGAGTTCCACATTCGCGTAGTGCGGCTAAAGAACTATTCCCTATACTTGAGAGTGCGTCCGAAATTGGGCTCGATGGTAGATTGATGGGCATTCCTAGAAGCGCGAGTATCACGGGCGAATTGTTTTAGGGGAGGAATGCAACTGGCTATTTCAGTAGAGCACTTACCGTAAAAGTAACGATCGAACAAAGGGAAACACGAAACGTTATGACGGTGGTCTAACGAGGTGAATGAGTCGGTTATGTCGGGTTCACCAATCATTCTTGGGCTCTTTTTTGTATACCTCCCGTGCAAGAGGCTTAAGTATGTGGTTGGAAAAAGAACAGCTAAGGGGAACTTTCGTCAGCGAAACTTTATTAGGTTAGAAGTTACAGACAAGAGAGATAATTAACAAAAAAGAGAAAGAGGGTCGGAGACAAAACGGAGCCCTGGGGCACACCAGCATTTATATTGTGGATTTCTCCCTTGAATCCGTCCAAAACAACTTGTATTGAACGGTTCGAAATAAAGTTTCTAATCCAACGAAGGAGAGATTCAATGATATCAAAAGCACGCATTTTCGATATAAGAGCAAGATGCCAGACCTTATCAAATGCCTTTGAAATATTAAGTGCAACAATCTCACTTTCTTCAGAACGATGTAAGGACTTGTTCCACTAATCGGTGAGATAACCATCAGATCACCAGTGGACTTGTTGCTGCAAAAGCCGTACTGCAGGTCATTAAGGAGCTCAAGGAATATCTCAAAAACCGAGATATTTCTTGAGCCTCGCCGACCGTCCTGCCCGCTTTGACAGATGACAAGCCAGGGCTTTATATTACTACTCAACCCTTCCTTAATACCGTGCTTTTGAGCAAAGAAGAGACAAAGTTCTTGGGTTTTCTTTCTTCAGAAAGAGAACAAGCCAAAACAGTGGTGCTGGTTGATGTTCCAACTTGAGCCAGAATGCTGAATTATACAAATTAACCTTCAGCTCTCCAAGAAGTCTTCAAGCGCTCATATTATCTAACAACAGCAATTGACACCATTTTAAAGTCCATCTGGCAAATGAGAACCTAGATCCTGATACAGCCCTCTCTCTCTTTCAAACTTCGTTCTTATTTTGTATACCAACCACTTTTCATGCTGCCTTTCTTCTTCCTGAAAAGCCTGAGCTTTGTTATATTGGCGCCCAACAATACTATATGGTCAGCTAGTATAGCTGTCTTAACTTATTAATTATTTGCCATGTCGCAGAACAATGTACTGAGCCTTCAAAAACTTGGCCTTAGTGGTTTTTTTTATATCTTGCGTATAAAAGTTAAAGCTATCCGAAACCATTTCAAAACCATGTAAACTCGAGTTTGCACACTCAAATGACTTCCAATTTCCAATAACTTTTTTTTTTCTGAAGTTAATGTACTTTTAAGATGCATTTGAAGACGATGTCAAATTGAATTAGTCCCAGACTACCGTACCATTGATTTCCGCACACAAGCTCGAATGAATCACGATCGCAATTCTCCCTTTCATTTGTCTTCCAAGAACGTCAAATCCCCAAATCTGCTTCACCGCGCGCGCATATTAGTCAAACCCCAATCCAACTAACTGTCAAAAATCAAACTACTTTTTTATATAAATAAAAAAAGGAAAAAACAGTTCTATCCAAAAAATATTATTAAGTCTGAAAAAAACACCTCACCTCAAGGCGACGACAAGCCAGCGAGAACGTGAGAAATTCAGTTCGTTTGAATTATTTTCTCATCACAGTTGATTGCCCGTAATACGATTAGTGCTATAGCAGGTATTAAAGCATTAAATTCATGTGACAGAAACATACCAACCGACATAGGGACCCCGAAGACGGGGAACATAATGACTTAACCCACACGAAGCCCGCGTCGCAGTCGTTTTTGCCGCTTGCCGCCTGCCGAAACCGCAGTCGCAGCTCAGGCTCACAGCTCTCACCTCACAGCCGCCGACACCGCTGCTGCCGACAGCGTTTAAGTATCGAATGACACATATGAGTATGACAAAAAAAAGTACTGAACAAAAAAATAACTCCAAGCCAGAGTATCTGAAAAAACACACTTGACAAAAAAAAAAAAATACCTTACCGACTAGGCTTGGGTTGAAACTTGAAAGAGAGAGAAGGATACCAAACGAAATGATGTAGAAGTTGTATTGCAAGAACGACGACGATGCTGGTTGGTGGCTGCTGGAACTAGAGCTGAAGTTGGAAACAAAACAGCAAGAGCGACGACAGATACAACGATGACTATGTTCATAGAACTGTTGTCACCTTCTCATTTTGACAATGTATTGTCAATTAATTTTATGGTTTATGCATATAAGATGCCGCCAATTAGGAGTCCTTTTTGATCGCTCAAGTGGGAATTTTTGACATTTTTGTTTTTCGGTATCTGGTATATGGAAATTGTTGTTGTTTGGGGATTTATTGTTTGTGGCATTTGCCGCTTCGTTAGGGGTGAATTAGTGATAAATAATTTTGTTTAAATTGGCGCCAGATTGCGACGTGTTGAGTTTTAGAGGAAATCCGCAGAGATTTTTTGCGAATACAAATCTTTGTTGAGTGTTTTTTAGGAAGTGCTTTATGGTTCTTTGATTGAAGTCAGGTCTATTTATTTTGCGGTTATATATTGATCTTGTTTTCAAGAGTTGAGGGATTGCATGTTCTAACGTTTTCGTTTTGATTGATTTAGAGTATATCAAACACGCCCTTCGAGTTGGATTCGAAGACTTCCAGAGTCGGAGTATCTTTGTGGTTTGTTGAAGGTACTTTCAATGACCAGTTGCCTGATTTATCTATGTTGCGTTCAAAGTGAGGACTATTCAATTCTTACTTACTTACTCAGGTCCTCAGACCTCCAGTCCGGACATCCACAACTTCAGCTCACCACCGTGTTCGGTTCCTGGATATGAGTTGCAACTCCCTTCAACTCTTGCGTAGTTGGGCTTATTACTCCTCGACTGCAGTCTTCTATGAGCTTATCGGTTGTCCAGTTGTTCTTCCTTCTTTAGTGAGCGGATATCACTGCATTGCCTGCGCCGCAGTTGTCGCTTTGTCAAAGCGTGTGTTTTAGAATCAATAGCTTCCTTACCCGTTCTCCTCATTAGGTCTTCGTTTAATACATACGATTGGGCCAGAAAATCCTTAAGATGTTTCGTAGACATTTATTGATGATCGTTTGCAGCCTCTCATTGAGACCTACCTACTGCTGCTTTGCAAGTACTGTAACCGTAAAGTAAAAGTACTCGACGTTGAATCGGAAAAGCCGTAGCTTAGAGACATATTTTGCACCTTACCGAATGTAGCTTTTACGTTCCCGATTCAGCTGCTAATGTCATTTCGGTGCCATCCTCGATATAGACATGATATACTTCCAAGCTCTGTACTTTCTCTATCGGTTGTTGAGAAGTATTTATGAGAGAAGATAACTGGATTCTGAGTCTGATCATTTGTGTTTTGCTAGCGTTTAGAGTTGACTTTCAGCCCCATGATTTAAGATCAGACGTCAGAGTTCATCGAATTCATTCGCATGAAATACATTGCTTATCAGTTATCACCAACAGAAATAATACTGGTGACAGAATGCAGCTCTATGTGACTCCACTTTCGATTTCAAACTCTTCTGACAGCTTTCCTTCGTGCAAATCGTTACATTTGGAACAATGAATAGCAGGTGAATGGGTGATCAATATATGAGAATCCGGCGTTGAAATCGGTATCGATTGTAACTTTTAGATTAAGGATCTCAACATAAATAAATCCGCTGGTCCGGATGGTATCCCCGCTATTTTTCTGTCCCCGAGCAGTTGGAAAACAGCATTTGTCCAGCCTATTCCAAAAAAAAGGCGTATCGTCTTTTCCCTCCAATTATCGTCTGATTGCACTTACGTCCCTTCTTTCTAAGGTCATGGAAACGCTGATAAATTATCAGCTCAAGAAATATCTCGAAGACCGAAAGCTTCTAAATGACCGGCAGTGCGGCTTTCGCAGCAACAGGTCCACTGGTGATTTGATGGTTTATCTCACCGAACAGTGGAACAAATCTTTACATCGTTTTGGAGAAAGTAAGATTGTTGCACTTTATATTTCAAAAGCATTTGATAAAGTCTGGCATCTTGCTCTTTTATCGAAAATGCGTGCCTTCGGTATCGATGAGTCCCACATTATAAATGCTGGTGTGCCCCAGGGCTCTGTTTTGTCTCCGATCCCTTTTATCATTTTTATTAATGATCTGTTGTCTGTAACTTCTAATCCAATTCATTGTTTTGCTGACGATAGTAGATACCCTTAGCTTCTCATATTCGTTTCCAGACTAACACCCCTCCTCTTCGGATGTGGCACTGCAACGGCAAAATATGGTAAGCTCATTAAACTCTGCCTTAAACAGCATTGTACAAGGGAGAATTAAAAACCGTAACTCAATGCAGTCTTGTATCGTTGAAGCGAGATATACCCCCCTTGATACTGTCCATGAGTGGCACTTGCATCAATGACACCGAACATCTCGAGATTCTCGGTATGTGCATCACTGACCACCTCTTATGGACTGAGCACACGCGATGTTACCAAAAGTGCCGCAAGATGTCTGGGTTTCTTAAGACGGTGCAAGAAATTTTTCTCTCCGTCTGATCTGGCTATTATCTACAAGACTTATATCCGTCCAAAGCTTGAGTACAATACCCAAAAAAGAGCAGTAAGAATGATTTGTGACAGAGACATCACTAATTCATTCACTTCTTTGGAACACCGTCGTAACGTTTCTTGTCTCACCTTGTTTTATCGTTACTTCTACGGTAATTTCTCTAGTGAAATAGCCAGTTGCATTCCACCCCTTAAACAATTCAACCGTAATACCCGCGCATACAGGAATGCACATCAGTTTACCCTCGAGCCCAACTTCGGTCGTACGCTCAAGTATAGAGAGAGAGAATCGTTCTTTAGCCGTACTACGCTAATGTGGAACTCTCTCCCACACTCTCTCTTTCCCGATCATTGCAGTGTTCAGGAATTTAAGACCAATGTACACCGGCACCTCCTCTCCAACCCTTTCCCTCTTTCCTAAGCACTCACTGTGTATTTGGCATAATAAGGGTATAAAAATCCCTTGAGTGTGTGCTTATTATAAAAAGAAAAGATGTTCCCTTAATCGTTTTTGTAAAACGTTTGCTACTATTTTGTCAACAGCGGACAGGAAGCGAATTCCCTTTCAGGTCTTCTCTTTTAGAAAGCTGAACTATCATCATTCCCTTCTTCCACTAGTTCGGAATTCCTTCTACGACACAGGCTCTCTTGATGAGTGGATGCAAGTATTTTGATTGATGTCTTGGGCGCCGCATGAAAAAAGCTCTGCGGGAATGCCAACAAGTTCTATTGTCTTTCAAGCTTCCAATGAATTCCGATATAAGGATGGACTTGCTTTTCTTCTTTTTATTTTGCCATTTAAGAAAGCAGTTCGTAACTTTTTAACAAGAAAGTAGTGCGATCCTTCAACCATCTTGGGTCAGTACTCGGTCGGTATACGCAGTCGATGACAATATGGAAGAGGAGATACGAAGCCAAGAGAATCTTCTTTAGTGTTTCCAGACGAGGTTTCGCTCTCCGGTCTCGCCAAGGTCGTATTGAAGAAAACACTAGCCCTAGGTGGTACGGATCAGTAGATATAATGTCCCTAGTATTACGGATCAGCAGGAATAATGATTTGGTCGCACAGATTAGCAGGTACGAAGCCCGTGGTGATAATTGATGTATACGGTCGTAGACCTAATCGTAGATCAGTAGGTACCAAGTCCCCTGGGGGCAATCAAAATGGACGGAGTCTTCCAGATCGGACCGTTACCCTTTTCTACTGGTAGCTGGAAGTGCTGATGATGAAATAGTCGAACTATCTCCGGCTTACTTTGACCAATATTACTATATTCTCGTATCATTCGGTACTAGTAGTGGAATTTTAGTACGATAGTAAAAGTCTACTTATCTCGTTAAATTTTTTCACAGCTTCTCACAGGAGCTCAAACATTCCATTCTTCCAAATTAACACTTTTCCAATCACTGAAACCCCAAAACAAGAGAACCCAAAAATGTATGCGTATTATTTACGAAACCCCAATCCTCCCAACAATTTATTGACATTTCTTCCTAAAACGTCTAAAACCTTAAGAAAAACAAACACCTCAGCAAGCCTCTAAGAGGGCGTGTGGGTATCTAATTAAGACTCCAATCTAATAGCATTCTTATACACCAATTAAGCAAGCCTCACCGTGCCGATCCTCCACCGATAGACACACATTAGGCACAATGTAGGCATGTAAATGGTACGTGATTTTCTCATAGTTTTCCTTCTAATCTTTTAATTACACAAACACAAACAAAAATGCATATAAAAAGAAAAGTAATAAAACCACTTACCTCACACAGCGACCCCGAGTAGCCAAGTGGGCATATGCACTTAAATTTCCCAATCATGTCCACACATTCGCCACCGTTGCGACAAGGTGATTTTGCGCATTCATTGATGTCCGTCTCACAGTCCCGTCCTGATGTAAAAAATGAACCAAAAGAGAAACAAAACACAAGTTATTGAAAGGCATAAAACAATCGATCAGTTAAGAGAAAGAAAACGCACCTGTATAGCCCGTTGCACACGCACAATGATAATCATCGACCAAATCAATGCAAGTTGCTCCATTCTTGCACTGTCCCTTGCAATCGTCGAGGTCTTTGGCACAGGTTGGGCCGCCCCAGCCTTTCAAACATTGGCATGTAAAGGACCCCGGCAAATTATGACACTTTTCCGCATTCGTACAGGGCCCCAGATTTGTGGCCAAATTCGAGTCGCATTCGTTGACATCCATCTGGCATATGTCGCCGGTCCATTCAGGGGGGCATTCGCATCGAAAGCCCCCGATCAGGTCTATACAAGTGCCACCGTGCTCGCACGGACCTCCGGCGCACTCGTCAATGTCTGCAAGTGGATTGGATTGTGTGTTTTAGTTTTTGTTTTTTTTTTTTTCATTGGTTTTCTTATGTTTTAATATAAAATGTTGTCCCGTTCACAAATCTACAATCTACAATTCGAACAACTTTATCTGGGGGACCTGATCGCCGAGCATAAATTGTGTGTGTTCGGGCTCAAGACCTCTCGGCTTTGGAACAGAGATTTAGCTCGAGAGCCAGTGCAGCGTATGCAGTCCTATCATAACCTAAATGTTATTTTTTGTTTTGTTTTTTTTTTTTAGTTTAGAGTTTAGATGCGCGTATCTGAGAATACACACGGCACAAATTGTTGTATAGTTTGTAGAGCAAGCATCTCTGCATAATTATCTCTGAAGTGGTCAGTGTTCCTCGTCGTCGTCGGTTGCTGATGAGATACAAACAACCATCACCGACGACGGACGATGGTGAACCCAACCTACCTCCTTTTAAACAGATTGGACAATAGAAGATGCTGCGTGTGATCTCGGCTACAATAAGACCAAATGTAACCTTTCGATGATGACACACTACATGTTTTGTGTATGGAGATGAACGAACGCTGGAGAAGAGCAAACAACTTAAGGTTATGGGTGCTTTGACTTGACATCTTGTTTGCACTTCCCCGGAATGGAGTTTTGTTTTATTTCTCAAGTGATTTCATAAAGGCATTTTTCGTGTACGTTTTTTTTTTTGCTTTTTGTTTTTGAGATGGTAATTGAGTTCAACACCGTTTTAAGGTTTGTTAGATTTTTTTTTTGTTATTTTCTCAATTTTTCTTGATTGAATGCGCACTCGCTAATGGCATGAGATGGGATTCAATTTTCGATTCTCTTGATTGCTAAGTGTGTGGATGCAACACCCACCACAAAATGATTTGTTTGCTTAATAATTATCGCGTTTGGTTAACTTTGTGGTAGGCATAAGCACACTAACTATGGTGAGTGAGCAATAAACACAAACAAAAAAAAAAACAAAAACACCGCCACGCATGAGAAAATGTAACAGTGGGGCATTATAGACTAATAAATGTTCTATATGCTACAGTCTGTCATGTATTGAAGAAAGCTAGATCAGATGAACTTGCTTGGACACTTTAAAGATTTTATACAAAAGACACAGTCGGTTCTCTTAAAATCGGACTCTTCCTTATATGTACTCAATATTTTTCGATATAGGCAGGTAGGTAGGCAGAAATGGCTGTCCCACTTCCGTGTAATACACAATTAGCGCTGAGTGCACCGTTTTGATACCATACCTCATGAGATTCTAAAAACATTTGGATGGGTTAGGAAGGATGTATCCCAGTGGCAAATTTCATCGTTGGTGAAAAATTTTGGTGAAAAGAGCAAGGAATTCTTTCCACACTTTTAAGAGGAAAAATAAAGAAATGATTTCATAGGAATAAAGTAATGTCCTTTTTCCTCTGTACAATTTCTCTGTTCTATTAACGCTAGCGTTTCTTCGCATACCTAAACGTTGTGATTTCAGTAAGGAAAAGTCCTGCACAGCTTCACGAGTTCGCAATTGGCATTGAGCACTGTGTGTTGTATTCATAAGAAGAAGAATAAAGGAACAAAAATGAAACAAAAATATTGTCTAGCTACTAGCGCAGCTGATAGTTTTGTTATTTTCTTTTAAGGGTGGAAATGACCTGCAAGAATCCGTGTACATAAACATTATGTACTTTCAACTTTTATTGCTCGAGGACGACGCGACTACGACCGGTGACGACGCAATGGTTTTGGTTTTTTCCACTATTTTTGTCTGTGATCGTAAAAAAAATGTTTTTTTCTATGCTCAATCAGTGCAATCGGAATCTTAGTTAAAGACAGTTCATGTGCATTCTTCACATCAGTGTAAGTTATTTTTAAAGGTGAATTAATAATAATTAAACAGCACAGGAGAAAACATGAGTGTAAATAGGTATTTATTTTCGATGTATATAGAAATGAAATTAAACTAAATATCTAAATATTTTTAAAGGTATTCTGGAATCTGGAGTGTGGAGCAACTTAAAAGGAGTCGTTTAGCGGCACACAATTGAAAGAAACAGTAGAAGATCCAGATTATTATTTAAAACAATATTGTGTTCTTTTCAGAAATATTAATTAATAAATTTGTTTTGATATTTACATTTGGTGGTTTTTGATTTCACAGCTGCATTTTCATAATATTTTTCAGTCATGAAAAAAGTAGTGGAAAATTCAACTTTCAAAAAAGGGATGAGTTCACCAATGAACTATCATTTAACATTTCATCGGAGTTAGAGAACAAATGAAAACACAGAATACTTTTATTCAATTATTTCACTAATGCATATTCACCAAGAAATTCACTTGGTGAACTCCAATGACAGCCCTGTGTAAATTTCACCAAATGATTCACCTTCAAATTCATGAGTGAAGCTTCCATTCCTTGGTGAATCGCATGGTGATTCCTTGGTGAAAATTGAGAAATTTGCCACTGGGTGTAGTCGTCTTTTCTTGGCCTTCTGGACTACATACACATCTTGGTACAGCTCGTACAATTCTCAGTTGAACCTTCTTCTCCGTTTGCCATCGTCGCATACGGGACCGAAAACCCGTCGAAGAATTTTTCTCTCAAAGGTTACCCCTTTTTTACTTATCGTCCAGCACTCTGCGCCGCCGTAGAGTAGGACTGGTAAAATCAAAGTTTTGTATAGCAGACACTTTGACTTTCGAGTGAGAAGTTTTGAACCCAGTTGTTTGGCCAAACCGAAGCAGCAGCGCAACGGTTCGCTAGGGTAATGATTCTTCGGATCTCCACTAATGTGTCATTTGTGGGATTGATGTTTGTTCCAAGGCAGGTGAACTCCTTAATGCCACGAAAATGCTGCTACCAACAGTGACGTTCTGTCCTAGGCGGTGGACAGATGTTGCTTTGTTTGTTGATACCATGTTCTTTGTTTTGTGCTCTTTCACTTCAAGACCAACGAGTTTTGCCTGTTCTTCAATCGCTGTGAAGGCCTCAAGCACCTCTGAAGCCTCTCTTAAATCGACCGATTATGTCAATGTTGTCCGCATAGCCTAGGAGCTGGGTGGATTTGTTGAAGATAGTGTTTTCCGTGCTCACACCTGATGCCTTGCGCACTATCTGCTCCAGGACTATGTTGAAGAAGTCACATGACAACGCATCTCTTTGCCCAAACCCTGCGCATTTTTGGAATAACTCGGATGAGCTGTTACCCATTTGCACACTGCACTGCGTATTGTTAAGCGTCATGTGGCTTAAAGTCACACTGGTACGTGCCGATTTTTGTGTTGTAGAAAGGTTTAAGACGCTTACACAGAACGTTGGATAGAATTTTGTATGCAACATTAAGCAGGGATATGCCACGGTAATTTCTTCATGACATCGCCTTTTTTGTAGATAGGACATATGGAGCTTATCAACCAGTCAGTGGGCATGCATTCTTCCTCCCACACTTTGGTGATGACCTGGTGCATGCGGTTCATCAAAAAGAGTTCCGCAGGTATGCCATCCGACCCGGCGGACTTGTTATTTTTTTAGCTTTTGGATGGCTCTTGCTACCTCTTCTGAACTGAGGGCTGGGACTGGGTCTTTATTGACTGATCTTGCTTCTCTCTCGTCATTAGCTCGCTCGATATTATGCGCATTCAGCAGCTGTGCGAAGTGCTGCTTAAAAACATCTAGTATTCCCTGTGCTTCGGTGACTTTAAGGTGACTGTCAATAAAAATGAATCTAGAAACATGGTTATCTTCTTTCCTTGTTTAATCAAAAACAAAATAATGTTCTGTCAAAGTCATAGGGGCCCCATTATCGTAATATGCCCAGGGCCTCTAATAAGTTAAAGACGGCTTTGCCAACCGTCAATTTTGTAGGCGGCGCTTCGGACGGAATGTCTGGAGAGGGACCGACATCCTCGAAGGCTTTTGTTGGTTATGTGAGGATCTGGTCAACCTCGTATTGAAGCGCCTGTTTATTTGAGTGTCTCATCAACACCTGCACCGATTTTCATCAAATTAAAAAATTGCATCAGGAAACAAACTTCTGCCTTCTTTTAGAACAAATTTGATCGAGTGATACACGTTTGCGTTTTCATGTTTTCTTCGCCTCACATTTATAAACGTCCAACTGACATTTTTCACTCTGTCCAAAAAATTAAATACCTCCTTTCGAACTCAAATTTTGTTGACTTCGCAACGCATCCAGCAATTCATATCTAATGTCACCGGGTAAGTATGTTTAGAGCATAGAAGCAGCAGGGAGCTTTGATCTAAGAAATCATAACTCAAACTCATCAACCGGTCGGCATAGATCCCAAGAAAAGATCAGACCGGGCGAGGACGGTTATAGAATCTAAGTTTTCGATTTAGAAGAAAACGCGCACATCACATCTCGACCAAAAAAAATAATCACTGATGGAGACTCAGCAGACAGGATAATAACTTATCGCTGTAATGCGTCGCATAGCGCTGTGTACTCATTCCCATATGCACACTGTGCGCCGCAAATACTCGCTGCTGCAACATTACATGTAGCTGGAGATGATGACGATGATGAGACATGGACGGGACGCCCGATTCAAATCTCGCCCAATCACATAAATCATAAG